>JAKVIS010000117.1:0-141553 GCA_033119425.1 Bufotes viridis | reverse complement strand
AAATTGGTAACACCCATCTGTACATTTACCCATAAACTTTTCACAAAATAGAAGAATGGCAAAACATAAAGCCTAGAATAAATGTTCCAGAAATTACATTTAATATGAAATACAATTATTTACTAAAACGGACATAGTGCCAATAATCTTTATCTAGCCTGAAATGGAGAAAGTTGAGGTGAGAGCTGCATATGCTGTAGTTGCTCGTCTTGCAGTTATTTTTTCAGTCTGTGTGAAGGAGGAGAAGGGGACAGACAGGCATCTATATTGAAGAAAATACAACAAAGTTATGACTGCTGGGACATAGGATGGGGGGTGGCTAATACTGGTTCTTAAGGGAGTTTTCCAGTGTCTAGATATTGATGATCCTCAAAAAAGGTCAATAATATAAGATAGACAAGGGTTCGATACTCAACACCCCCACAATCAGCAGGAAATAACACAGTGAACTGAGCCAGATGCAGAAAGCTCCATCCACTGCCATTGATGACTCTGCTTCATGATTATTTCCAAAGATGACAGATGAGTGACATCATCAGGACAATTTAACTTGTTTACAAATACCCAATAATTGACAGGGGGCGCAACTGGATCTTACACTATATTAGTAATTGGCACAACTATAGCTATTTTGGGGACGCTTTTCATTGAGTTGGAAAATCTCTAATGGAATTGGACCAACAGAAGAAAAAACATTGAAATAACAGAACCAAAAACACACAAAAAACTTGATTCTGATGACTTTGGTTGTATAATAACATTGTGGCTCCTTAGTTTGCATTGCTTGATTGACTCTCCTCTTCTTTCCTACCTGATTTAGCTGGTGTCAGCATATACGTTAGCACAATGGATGTCACTAGTGTTGATCGAGCACCAAAGTGCTCGAGTAGAACACTACGCAATGCTCTAATGAGCACCCGAGCACAATGGAAGTCAATAGGAGAACCTGAGCATTAAACCAGACACCCCCTGCTCTGAAGAGGGGAGGGTGTCGGGACTCTAGTCCGGCTTAGGAGTCCCTGCTCTGACTCCATATATAGCTATGTCCATATATAGAGTCAGTGCTTGGGGACACCCAGTGTATTTAAATCTAATTTAGCCTGTATTTCAGAAAAGTTTCTGCAGGGACTCCGCGATATGCCTAGCATAGTGATGCTCGAGCCGAACTGGTGTCCAGCCGAGCATGCTCGCTCAACGCTAGATGTTACAGAACTCATGTTCTCCCATCTATCAGATGTTTATGTCATACCCTATGGATATTCGGTAAATGTCTATGGTCGGAATACCCCTTTAAGAATGAGGGTGCTGTAAATCTCTAATGCTGTCCAAAAAATTGTTACTTGTTTCTTTATACAGAGCAGAACAAAGATATTTCTGTTACACGGCTTGGAAATTATTATATCTCCTAGCAGTAAGCTGTTCATTATCTCTCCCATAAACACAGTGCCTCTTAAAATGGAAGTCCTCGGGTTGTATAAAAGCGGTGAGTGATAGCTCTATGCCAGACATGTGACACCATTACAATTATAATTTAAAAACAACTTCAAGTACAATAAAAAGTTATATGATAATAAAGTACATTAAAATTCATATGACTTCAGTCAATGATCTCTTTTACATGTCTTGTAGTACTTTTCAAGGGTCAAAGCAATTTCTGCACAAAAAAAAAAATTCAATTAAATCCCGTTCACTCTCTTCACAGTGGGACCATTGTTTGGATTTGTCTCTGCCATCAAGCCATTTGTCAGTTGCCCCTTCTCTAAGATTATCAATAAAACCCTCAAGTTGTTCTGAAGGTCGAGGCAAGAAGAAGACTTTTTTTTTATATTCAAATATTCAGTTTGCAGCTCTTGTGAAGACTTGAACACTTTTGCAATGCCCATGACAAACGCACAAGCCTATTGTTTATTCCCTCCTACCCCTCAAACTCCAGCCCCGAGCCTTTGCTCCCCTCTACATATTTCACTTTACATCATTAGAACTGGTTCTTCAACCAATAAATTAAGTTATCTTCCTCATTGGAAACTGCAGCTCATTTGCACAAGGCTCTGCTTTAAAATTCCTTGCTGCACAGATCCTATATACAAATGCTTCTTTTAAAATTATAATTTGCTGAATTTATAAAAGCAGCTTTTTCAATTGGGGTTGTCAGTGAGAATTGGATCCATGTCAAAAGCATTACCCACTAAATGTATTCTGCAAAGTAATCTGATTATTTAAGGGGGCATCTACATACAAACACTGCACTCTCATCTGGTTACTTTAGAACGCGTCAGCCGGATTCCTACTAGTGCTATATGAGAGTCAAATCTATACAAAGATTACTTGTTGAATCTATTTAACTATCTATCTATCTACTGTATCTATCTATCTATGTATCTGTCCATATGGATATATCTATCCATATATTTATTATCTATCATCTATCAGTCATTCTATTTATCTATCTGTCAGTCTGTCTATCTACCAAAAAACAGTGACGTTTCGGTCCACTCAATGGAACCTTTATCAAGCAGTGATAACGTTATCACTGGTTGAGAAAGGTTCCATTGAGTGGACCGAAACGTCACTGTTATTTGGTGAATAAACATACACGTTATTTTGAAAGTGCCGTGGAATTCGATTTATGTCTATTGTTTAGGTGGTGGATCGCCTCTACAGCCCCTGGCATTCTGTTCTACTCATCTATTGCTGTGCTGCCTGCCTTTTTGCCTTTTTGATCTATCTATGTATCTATCTATCTATCTATCTATCTATTTATAATCTATCAATCAACCATTCAATCTATCTATCTATCTTTCAATCTACCTAACATCCTTCCCAATTTCTGATCCCAGGATAAACCACTTGCCCCTCAGCAATTTAATGGGAGAACATTCCTAATCCCTTTATCAACTTTGTGTTTCAGTGGATGAGCCAGAACCATATCAGACCAGTAGAAATAACCAGTCTGAACCATATGAGCCAGTGTTTTATCTCTATTACATACAAATGGCTGGCTCACAGAAAATTAGAAAAAGTCTTTTTCTTTTTCTATTTGACTGTGAGCCAGCTATTTGTATGCAATATTTTATTAACGCTAGGTGGTTATAGCAGGCTGAGCACTAGTTGATTTTCTAGGGAGTGTCCCAGATTCATTTAGTGAGAAGTAATTTATTTTATTTAGTTCAATATCACACATAGGCTATACTGATATAGAGGTAAATACACGGTCCTTTCACTGCTGGTCCAGTGGTCAGTACAATCCTTCAAGGTCCTGTGGTAGACAATGGATCATCAAGAGCCATAAGATCCTCAACATGTAGAAATGAACATTTGCAGCAGAAATCCAAGAGTCATCATTTAATTTCTACCACAGGTTCTTTCTGACAGACCAATCTACCAGGTGAACATAGACAAAGATTCCTTCACTGACTTTTGATGGGAAAAGATTTACTATGCAAAAATGTAACTTCAACTTCCTCATTTTACAAATAAAAACTGCATAGATAGACATTACATTACTTTATCCAGTCCATAGCTGCATTCCAAAGTCTGCATGATAAGGCTTGTCATCAGGGCCACCTCTAACAGCTTAGTTGATTGCCCATAAGTTAGAAAAGTTAGTTTTCCCCTTATTGGATTACTATACAGTAAAGGCTACATTTACTAGAGTACAAATCACCAGGGTAAGCTCATGGTAGACACCAAACCAACAGGGGAGACTGGGAAACTTCAATTCTGCGCCCAGCAGAACTGTGAATGTAGCTGTGAAGTACAATACTGACTGTACCTGAGGATCAGAGCAAGATAAGTAATGTAATTCATTAACAATCTTTATCACTATAACCCCCAGCAACAGCTGATCGGGACCGCTCCTCCAATCAGCTTGGGTCCTTATAAAAGAACCAGTATACAACTGTGTTTTTACAACCTCCACTTTTATTCCTAATGCTTTGTCCTCTCATGCAATGTCAGATATCACTGCAGATTTGACAATTACCCAGTGGTACACAGTCTATTACAGTTAAAAATGAAATGGCTCGCATTTCAGCCAAACGTGTAATTCTTGTCTGGAAACCTGGGCTGTTGATCATTCTTAATGATCTGACGGCTTCTAATAATGGCTAAATACTGAAATAGTCAGAGTAGAGTTTATATATCAACCCTGCGACTTTGTGTGTGTCTCTCTGACAGCTGAGAATTTGGCATTTTCAGAATGCATTTTCTCGAAGTGTGAAATTTTAGTGAAAAATGACCTAGTCAATAAAAACATTTGGGACATTTGATTTTCTTGCCATAAACCCAGGGGCAGATGTGTGTTTAGCTTGCTGAAATGTCAACACTGTGTAAGACTTCAGAATGGATGTAGAGTATGTTTCAAAGTAATACAATTTTGGGTGACTGCCACCGGATTCTGAACCCACGGGAACATTTTTGGCAAGTAACGTATAGCATGTTGTGGTTTTTTTTTGTTTGCTTTCAAAAGTAACAATAATTGACAATGAAGAGGGCTAATAAGATGATCAAATGGGTTACGATTTCATCCTTAGATTTCCAGATTAATTGGGTGGTCATTTTGTGCAGTATGCATAAAGTTTAGCACCATGGCATACAATAGTATGCAGAATATAGAAATCATATGCCCCATACAGCAGTGAGACCCTTGGCAGATGTTCCACTGCTTTATTAAAACTAATCTTCAATATTCATATTTTTTATCCAAGGTAATTGTTTTCTGACTTGTTAAATTAAATATTTTTTCTGTCTAAAGTCCCCACTAGGGGGAGCTAAATGAATATAGGTTTAGCCAAAAGGTCAATGACAGCTGTATAAATTTGCCTCCACCTAGTGGTGGCAGTGGTTGACTCACTGTCCTAGAAGCAGCTATAGGTAGTCAGTATGTACAGTAAGTCGTTGTACAAGGCAGAGAAAACAGTTTAGTGATAGGACTGCTTCATTCATGTCTCTGCAGTTGTGCAACACTGATCCGTGGTCTTCAACCCATGGCCCTCTGGCTGTAGCAAATCTACTACATGGTCACGGACATTTTTTGCAACAAATGAGGAAAAGGTTGGAAATCACTGCACTGTGCTGACCCCAAATAAATAATTAAATTAAAAGAACATTCAAGTTTACAAAGTAAAGTAAACATCTAAATGTACTATTTTGTACAAAGTCCTTAAAATATCTTTTAAAGGCCAGAGTTTAATTTTACCTATACGGAATTCTAAATCCCTTGCAAAGACATAAAGTCAAATGAAAATAAATTCTCACTGCCTGCAGTCACCACTAGGGGTTTACTGCATACAAATTCATACATTGAGCCCAATAGCAAACCAGAATACTCATAAGCTCCATCTAGTGGTGGCTGCAGGTAGACAGAATTTTACCAATTACCTCTGTGCCTATAAAGGCAATCTGTGCATCTAAATCAAAAATGCAAAGCTTCAACTAGGGCTGAGCGAAGTGTTCATAGTTCCGAAGTCGCTTCGTATTAATGTAGTACAAAGACCCGTCTCCATACATCATTCAAATGTCTCACGAGACTTCAGTGAAGAACTTCGGCATTTGATTATACAACTTTAAAACCATTTTAAAACTGAAATCCGAAGTCGGCTTCGGTACCCAGGTACCAGTAGGTATCAAAGCCGACTTTGGAACTCAGTTTTTAAAATGGTTTTCAAGTTGTATAATCAAAGTCCGAAGTTATTCAACGAAGTCTCGTGAGACTTTAGACATAAAGAATTTCACCTTCACGAAGCCCTTGCATTTGAATGCTGTACACAGACGGGCCTCCGTACAGCATTCAAACAAAGTTTTGAAAGAAGCGATTTCTGATCTATGATCCAAAGAACGCTTCACTCAGGCCCAGCTCCAACCACTGTAAAGATTACTTAGAAATTAATAGACAGATGTTTTACTAAGCAGATTTATTATTGAGGACCCTGGGAAAGCTGGGTTCTATGCATTCTGATTGTTGAATTTATCTTGACTGTACCAGTTTAATGATCTTGGATGTTCGGTGTACATGGCCCTGTTCTCAGTATCAGGCCGGGATTCTGCTTCTACGCATTGCATAGATTTTGTCACGTTGTTTTAACAAATATATGAAATCCAAGGCATCGTAAAGTGCAGCTGACACTAGGAAAATTGGCTTGGTATACATAATCATCTTTATGATGTTTGCGCAGCCAATGTTGTGATTATGGGCTGTATTTCCCCAATCAGTTTTACAAAATCTATAAAAATAAAAACCACAGAGCCGCCTTTTGCTGGGAAGAAAATAAGATATATATAAAACAATGAGGCTGATTAATTCCAATACAAACAAGGACAAACTCTGGATAAAGGGAAATATGTGAGTTCCAGAAATTCTGTACTAAATATGAGAAATGCAGAAACGGGCGACAGGAAGGTTTAAACACTCAGTCAGATTTTAATTACAGTTTATGACAAATGTCCACCATCATAATAAATGAGCTGGTCTATGGTTCTTCCATGAGTAAGGTGTTCTCACATCGTGCAATGTCACTGCATCACTGATGATTTTGAAGGTATTAGCTATAGGGGATGCAGGTTACACATGATGTGTCCCTAAAGGCCTCTCTGCCACATATTAAGATGCCTTTATTATTAAAAGCACGTGGTAGGTGAAGGCCCTGTTACACAACTGAATTGTTATGCCTTACTGAGATTTATACTTTCCAGGCAACAGAGTTAAAGAGGACCTTTCACCTGAAAATGCATGTGAAAAAAAAGATATACCCTTACTTGCCTGTCCCCCTTTTTTCAATATGTGCCCGCGTTTGTCCGCGGTGCCCCCCGCAATATTTCCCGCCGTGTATGCTAATGAGACATTCAGCTCAGCTGGGCGGGCCTGCAAAAGTTTTCCTGGGCGTGTCTGTCTTCTCCCTGGCGCGGAGCGCATCCAATCAGCTCACTCCGCTCTTAGCCAGGGAGAAGAAGCTCCAGTTCTCGCGAGAACTGAAGCAATTTCATCCATCCTGCTTCCGCCTCCGATGCTGCTCGCCGCGGGAATCCAAGATGGCACCGGCAGCAGGATGAACGAAATTGCTACGGTTCTCACGAGAACTGGAGCTTCTTCTCCCTGGCTAAGAGCGGAGCGCGCTGATTGGATGCGCTCTGTGCCAGGGAGAAGACAGACACGCCCAGAGACCTTTTGCAGGCCCGCCCAGTTGAGCCGAATGTCTAATTAGCATACACGGCAGAAATATGTGAGGCACCATGACAAATGAGGCACATATTGAAAAAAGAAGAGCTGAATAACCACAACGGGGGGCAGGCAAGTAAGGGTATATCTTTATTTTCACATGCATTTTCAGGTGAAAGGTCCTCTTTAAGAGTAGATTGGAGGGGTGCAAAAATGTAAGATAGCAGATCACAGAGAAGGATGTTGCAGTTATCCAGACAGGAGATGATGAGGGCATGGAATAGCATTTTTCTTAACGCTAAACGCTTATTTACATGTTGGGAAGAAAGTGTTCCCAACAGTCAGCTGCTTGTTAAGTAGAGATGAAGCACAACATGTACATGCAGCGATCACCTCCACAGTATGAGGAAGAGGAGTTGCTATTGCATTCACTTGTCCTCATACATTTGCATTGTTTCTGGGCAGCAGTGTGCTGTTTTGACAGCACGATCTGCTGCCTAGAAATGATAATTTAGGTGCCTGCACGAAAGGCAGTTTCACCTGATGAATAAGTGTTTAGCTTGTTCATCTGGTGATCGGCTGCACCAGATTGTTGGGAATGATCATTTGAAGTAATGTTCATTCCCGATAATCTGCCCTTATATTGCCCCATCTAAATCCACCTTAAATTGAGGAAAGGTGAGTGGATTCAAAAAATGTCTTTGAGCTGGAAGAGACAGACGTGGCAAGGGCTGGGATGTGTGGTTTAACATGCAGAGCAGAATTAAAGGTCGCCATGAGACAGTGGACTTGTGAGACCTAGCATCATACTCCTTCAACTGTCATGTATAAGTGAGATGGGGAAAAGATGATGAACTCAGCTTCTCCATATTGAGCTTTAAAAAGTGGGGAGGAGAAGAAGGAGGATATACCTGATGGACACTGGAATTCTGGATAGCACAGAAGTATCAGGAACAGAGAGGTAAATTTTATCAGCATAGAAGTGGTAATGAAAGGAATGGGATGCTGTGATGTCCCAAGCCAAAGGAGAACAGATGGAGAGAAGTAGGGGTCCTATGAAAAAGCCTTGAGGGATTTAAACAGAGAAAGGGTGAGTGTGTAAATGGGAGACATAACGTATAAGAAAATCGAGGAGGGGTCCAAGTCTCTGATGCTGAAGGATGAGAAGAGTTTGTGAGGGAGTGATCAACTTTGTCAAAGGATTGGCCAGGTTGAGAAGGAGAAGCAGGAAGTAAAGTAACTGGTTTTAGAAGTTAGCATATCATTAGTGGCAATTGTTAGGACTGTTTTAGTGGTGTGATGGGGTCAGAAACAAAAAAAAAATGGAGAGATCAGTTAGGGGTTGGAATAAACACAGTAGTAATGTTGGCGATAAGGTTGGATGAGGTAGGCTCAAGAGCACAGCTGTTGAGGTGTGATTTGGAAAGAAGAATGGAAAGATTTTCGTCATTAATAGAAGAGAGGACAATTTAGTGGACTGAGGACCGAGTGTTTTGTAGAGGGGTTGTGGGTGCTTTGGATGGAAGCATTGATGTTGTAAATTTTGTATTTGAAATAGATCGCAAAGTCCACAGTGGAGCTAAGAAACAAATGTGGGATAAAACAGCTGGAGACAAAGTAGGAAGTTAAAAGTGTTAAATAATTGTCTGGGGTTGTAAGACAGAGAAAAAATGTCACTAGTGAAGTAGTCCTGTTTTGAAGACAGTGAGTGCAGATCTAACGTTAAGGAGTACTTATTGATTTTTTGAGGGTTTTTTTGTGAGAGGAGTCGAGTCGAGAGCTCAAGTAATTGTAGTGTAACATAAAGCTGTGTCTGCTTCTGCATTATGAAGTTAAAATATGGTAGAGACTAGTAGAAGTCAGGGACTGTGGGCATGTCTAGATGGTTCCTGCAAGGGTGTGCTATTCTCTGAATTGGGTACTGGGGGGTGGGGGGTGGAGTTGATGAGAAAACGGAAGAAAATGTGAGTAGATTATGGTCACAGAAGAGAATAGATGAGTTTATATAGGGAATTGAGGCAAATGGTCTATCATCTGATCATATATAGTGCATTTTAATAACTTCCCTGGGATATGTGGAAGAATAAGCAACCACCCATGGCAACCAATTAGGTTGCTACTATAGTTTTCCATTGGGCTCTGGACCTGGATTCTGAATTCTGATTTATTCTGCTTGGTATGAACAGATGCTCCACTTTTACTTTGAACCACTTTTTATAAATTTGGCCAGTTGTTTGTAAGTTTGGACCCATTATGCAAGTTTCACGCTTACAAGTAATATTTCCAGATATAGTTGAAGCCTGACTACAACAAACTTTGTATCTATCCTCTAATTTAAGAAAAAAAAAGAGAATATTTCCGTTCCACAGATAGTTGAGAGATCACGATATTCCTCCTCAGCTGTGGGTGATTGCCTTTCATTTCTCAGTATTATATGCTAAATAGCTGAATCATTGAATATTAAATTTTAATTAATGTCTGCAAGACAGGATTTATCCCTGCATTTTGAATATTTTTAGAAATATTGATACATTTCTATTACCTGCCAAGAAGTTTCCTACATACAAATGACAACACTTTCGCCTGTCACATTTTGACAGACTTCGGTGCATTGTGGCTCCTTTTCTAAGCTCTTTTTATTACCAGATAAATTCTCGGAATTAATGAATCCTTTACACCTCAAGGAAAGCAATGGATGCTGAAGAGACGCACTCGTCGAGATATCGTTTCGTTGCATTATTTCACAAGTTCCTATAACCTTCTCTGATATGGGGGAGAGAAAAATAATAAATATTTTTTTACTTCTTTATTTAGCTCTATATATGATCACATTGTTATTTATGTCTTTGCAAATTTAAAGAAAATTGGGCTAGAAAATGTAAAGAATTTTTGAAAAATGTTATCCCTTCCTTTGCATTCCTGTCTAGAAATTAGTTTATATATGCAGGGTTCTAGATTAGCAGATTTTTAAAATTTTTGACAATTTGTGGGCAAATTTTAGCAGGTGGATAGAGGAATATCGCAGATCTGTACCATGCAATTTGCTATTTCATTTACTATGAAGCAAGTCCAACACTTTGTCAAATCAGCAGCAAAATTAATTTTCAAAAATGTACTGAACTCTGACCTGCACTGATGAATGTCTTAATATCTTTAATTCCAGTCTTATAAAACTGCAAATCTCCTGCAAAGACTTAGGCCTCAATCACACGACATTGACAAAGAGGTGTGTGACAGACGTTTTTGTAACAGCCGTCGCACAGCCATTTTCAGAACCAGTTAACATCTATGGAGCTATTTACATGTCCAACTTTAGGCTGTTTTAAAAGCAGGATGGACCTGAAATCAATGGGCTTGTTTATAATAACCGTATAGATAGTGTACCGTTAAAAATGACTACAGCGGCCTTTCAGGGGTCAAAATAATGCAGGGGAGGGTACTCAATCCTCACTGGGTGCAGCAAGAACTGTGCTCCCAGTGGGATGATGTCACAAGGTCACTCTGGGGGGACAGGTCCTGCAGCATCCAGTAAGTTGCGAGTGTCCCCGCGTGTTCAAGTGGATGAGGTGATTATTTTATTGTTGTTACCACTATACTGGGGGCACTAAGTAGGGCCTTAGATATACTGAGCAAACAAGGTGCACATTAAAAATACTGGGGAGAACTAACAAGGGCATCATACATACTGGAGGACACTATGGAGAGCATTATTCACACTGCAGGGATCTATGGGGTCCATTTGATGTCCAGATGGCACTATGGGGGGGGGGGGGCATTATATATACTAAGGACACTGCAGTGGGTGGAATTTAACAAAAAAGGCCTATGAAGCTCATCCTTTTTAAAGGCTATTTTAACAGCCATTAAGAAAGGATGCAAAGCGGCTATTAAAAATAGGATAGACAGGAAATAAATGTGCATACTGATGAAAAACAGCCATGAAAAACTGACGGTGTATACATTTTTTTCACTGTCATTTGAATGTAGACTAAACTGATAAGATGAGGGCTGGCTGCTGAGCTCATTGTGTAAACAGCACACAGTAAGCTCCTAAGCTCCCCCTAGTGGTGTCTGCACATAGTTTGAATTTCATCTTTTAACTATTTGTCTGTGTAGTGGATTTAAAGCTCTGTGTGAGAAAAACAAAGCATCCACTGTTATGATATTCGCTTAAGAAATAAACAGCACACAATGCTGGACCTAAAATGATGCAATGTAAAAATGTGGACATTCCCTTTAAGATCATGCAACTGTATATGTATTCATAGCAGCTTCTTTATATAGCTCAGTGTCTGTTCCCTTAATCTTATTCTCTTATTTCTCTTCTGCTTGTTTCAAAAAGCAGATTTGTAGCGGCAGCACAGTAAAGAGCCAGTGTACACAGAGGAATGAACAAAATATGTATAGACTTCATATCTATCAATTTGCAATTTGTGTAATATTTTTCTTCATATCTCTCAAGTTCGTTGGAGCATGTAATTGCAAACAAAGAGAGAAAAAATAGAACAACTTCCTAAGAGGCAAAAACAAGACTGTTGCATATCCATGAATCCAAGAGCATTCAGACATGTAGAACATGATGGAATATTTTGCCAGAATGTATTTATCAAGATTGAGCAAGGTTTAGAGTGAGGATTGAGAGCTGGCTGCTCCATATTTCTCACTGGGATATTTAACCAGCTTCTTAATCCATGACAAAGAGAGCCACTAGTCCTCCCTAGGGCAAGTCAAAGCGTGCTATAATAAGTGATCTTGTCCAGGCGTGGGGAACATGCAGGCAAAGTAAACGATACATAGTTATGAGCAGTGTATTTATAGGAAGATATTGAGGTATGGCCACATAAAACCTCAACTCTGTGGACTTGTGTGCACAAAATCTGCAGCATTTCTAGTAGCAGCATCATAATCTGTATAAGACGCAGTGACATCTGCAGCAAAGCCACAGCATTCTGCACTAAAAAATCTACAGCAAAGAATTTTGCAAGAGATTTTGCCACTATGGATGTTTGCTAGATATACGTGGCCGCACCCTTAAACGGGTTCTCCAACAGCAGATGCCCTTTTTGATACGTCAGAGGTTTTAAAAAAAAATCATCTGTATCATATTCTAGTGACTAGCTCCCTCTTCCTCCACTTCTAGTTGTTACAGACAGTGGGTGTTATCCTGGCAGATCCCTGGTTTTTACTCTTTAACCCCTGTTATGGAATCTGGTCAATGCTAGGGAGCTACCAGGCTGCTAACTCTTGGGCTGGTCTCGGTGTAGTTGGCAGCTGGCCCACGGGTTCAGAGACAGCGGTGCAAAGCAACAAAGTCAGTTAACAGGTCAAGGTCAGGGCAGGGCTTGAAGCTCAGACACCCTTCCATAGAGGAAGATTCCTTAAATAAGCATCACTTAAATAAGCATCACTGGAAAGCCAGCCATAAACTGGGTAAGACTTTGGATGTGCACATGATGGCTCTTTAAAAGATGAAGAACACACGTGCACCTGCCCTATGGAACGCGATTGGAAGCCTTCTCACTGGAACACAGGCTGTAGCCCACCGAAACACTTAAGACATCAGTAGCCAGGGAAGCTGTGGCTGGAGGCCGAGGACAAGCAGGGCCAGACCCCAGTGATGCTGACACCAGTTGGGTAGGTAGCGCAGCCGCTGAATAGTGCTCCTTCCTTTACTTTGACTTGGTTGCGAGTATTAAAGGTTTTTTTCTTGTTTTATGTAAATAAAGTGTGATCATAGTAAACTGAAATGTTATGCGGCTTGTAATATACTTTGCATTGCAATTTCTCACCATTAAGATCTCTGTTATCAATGAATGAAATCCATCCTTGTTTACACTGAGGCTACAGTCCTATATAGTCCTCTTACTTTCACATGCAACAAAGGTAAACCAGGCCAGACATCAGCAGTACAAATGTCATCCCATGCTAATGGAAAAATGACTTTCGTTCACTGATAGCTAGCAGAGATCTTGACAGTGAGGTTGGGGGAAAAATACTACAGTATGCTTCTGCTATAGTTACATACAAATAAAACCTGCAACCATGAACCTGGAATGTGAGTGAAACACTTAGGCCTGTCTCACATTTGCATTAAGCAGATCCGTAACGCTGAATATCGGGTGCTACAGTGCACTGCCGAGGTTCTGTCCGGCTGCATTCATTATAATGGAGACCGGTGGAGAGCCAACCGCAAGCCGGCACATATGTCGAGGAACAGCCAGACAAATACCGCTGCGTGAGGCAGTTTTTATCTAGCTGCCTATTGGTATATCTGTCAGGTAGTGGTCGAATCTCCACCGGTCCCCATTATAGTGAATAGGGCCAGACGGTATCTCAGCAGTGCCCAGTAGCACCTGGTATACACGGATTCGACAGGCTGTTCCCGGCTGGAACAGCCTGCCAGATCTATTTTGACGCAGATATGAAACAGCCCTTAATCACTATACAAGGGCATTCAGAAAGTCCATGTCTAAGAGCGACAATTACTTCAAGTGGTTTTCCATCGCTTAAATATTGAAGACCTATCCTTAGGATGGGACATTAATATCAAATTGATAGTGGCCAATCGGCTGTTTGTGTAGATCTGACACAGATCTCCAAATTCCAAGTATAAACTAGATACTAGAATTCTAGCTACCTGTAGCCACCACTAGAGGGAGCATAAAAGGTCACAAAAAATTATTCACACACTAAAGGTAATGAAAAAACAGTATGCAATTTCCTCCTTAGCTCCCTCTAGTGTTGGCTGCAGGTAGACAAGTTGTAGTATTTGCAATCATGCCCTTTTTTTGCTCAGGTTTCGCAGGCCAAAACATTTTCCCCATCTCCGGTAAATCCTGTCTGTGGCTATCGTTCCTGTTTGCAGTTTATTTCTGTGATTCAAGCTGGCTTACACATGGATTTTAAGCTTGCCTGGCCATTGGTGTTAGGCTGGATTAGCAATGTTTGCTTTTTTCTTGAACATTAATTACTATTTTGATTTGATAGCATTTCTGAATTTGTTCGCTCAATTGGTACATAAACTATAGTTCTAGTAATAAATATATCAGTCCAGAAGAAAAATCATATTGTAGTGTAATTGGCAAAAACACGGCAGAGCTCTGCATAGAGATTACCAGTCAAGGTAATATAATTTAATACAAAGGTAGTTGTGGAATATATGCGGAGAATGTAAAAAAAGAATTTGGAATCTTTACCATTCAAGCAATGCAATATTAATTCATAAATCTATCTATCTATATATCTATCTATCTATCCCATATCTATCTATCTATCTATCTATCTATCTATTACTCATTGACTTAATGTTGATTCAATTTCGTTCTTTCTTTCTTTCTTCTGTATCTATGATCTATCTCATATTAATCAGTCTGTCAGGCTCCAACATGAGGGCTAAAACATGACATACAAACAACTAAATCACTTACAATATATCTATCTGTATCCAATATCTGAGAGAAAAAAAATGGAGATTGCATTCAGCACAACCCAATACGCAGGTGCACGTTGCTATGGTGAAATACACATACAAACGTAAAAACAAAGGTGCAATGGCACACTGCAGCTAGAGCTCCGTCCTGCTACTATGCTGGATGTTAGATGAGGCATTAGTTTATATTTTGGCCAAATTATGTAAGCCACCCACCACTTCACGGTTGCCTCTCGAGTGGTCCCTAACATTAATTCTTAACTTTTATGGGCCATATCAGCCACACAAAACCCAGGGAGTGCAGGTGCAGCATGCATGCCAGATACACTCTGCTTGTAACCCCGTCTGGTGCCATACAGCGTTCATCAGATCAAGGGATGCAAATACCAACATGCATGCTGAGCCCAATAGTACTTCTCCTGGAACCAAATGGCTTCTGGTAAGTTCAATAAAGCAGACTCAGTTTTATACTGACTTTAAAACCAGCCTACAGGGCGGATTCACTAGCCAGGTGTGCATGACTGCATGGAGGTCACCACGCCTCCCATGTATGCTACAAAGAGAGAAAAAAAATGGAGATTGCATTCAGCACAACCCAATACGCAGGTGCACGTTGCTATGGTGAAATACACATACAAACGTAAAAACAAAGGTGCAATGGCACACTGCAGCTAGAGCTCCGTCCTGCCACTATGCTGGATGTTAGATGAGGCATTAGTTTATATTTTGGCCAAATTATGTAAGCCACCCACCACTTCACGGTTGCCTCTCGAGTGGTCCCTAACATTAATTCTTACCTTTTATGGGCCATATCAGCCACACAAAACCCAGGGAGTGCAGGTGCAGCATGCATGCCAGATACACTCTGCTTGTAACCCCGTCTGGTGCCATACAGCGTTCATCAGATCAAGGGATGCAAATACCAACATGCATGCTGAGCCCACTAGTACTTCTCCTGGAACCAAATGGCTTCTGGTAAGTTCAATAAAGCAGACTCAGTTTTATACTGACTTTAAAACCAGCCTACAGGGCGGATTCACTAGTCAGGTGTGCATGACTGCATGGAGGCTTACATAATTTGGCCAAAATATAAACTAATGCCTCATCTAACATCCAGCATAGTGGCAGGACGGAGCTCTAGCTGCAGTGTGCCATTGCACCTTTGTTTTTACGTTTGTATGTGTATTTCACCATAGCAACGTGCACCTGCGTATTGGGTTGTGCTGAATGCAATCTCCATTTTTTTTCTCTCTTTGTAGCATACATGGGAGGCGTGGTGACCTCCATGCAGTCATGCACACCTGACTAGTGAATCCGCCCTGTAGGCTGGTTTTAAAGTCAGTATAAAACTGAGTCTGCTTTATTGAACTTACCAGAAGCCATTTGGTTCCAGGAGAAGTACTAGTGGGCTCAGCATGCATGTTGGTATTTGCATCCCTTGATCTGATGAACGCTGTATGGCACCAGACGGGGTTACAAGCAGAGTGTATCTGGCATGCATGCTGCACCTGCACTCCCTGGGTTTTGTGTGGCTGATATGGCCCATAAAAGGTAAGAATTAATGTTAGGGACCACTCGAGAGGCAACCGTGAAGTGGTGGGTGGCTTGCATAATTTGGCCAAAATATAAACTAATGCCTCATCTAACATCCAGCATAGTGGCAGGACGGAGCTCTAGCTGCAGTGTGCCATTGCACCTTTGTTTTTACGTTTGTATGTGTATTTCACCATAGCAACGTGCACCTGCGTATTGGGTTGTGCTGAATGCAATCTCCATTTTTTCTCTCTCTTTGTAGCATACATGGGAGGCGTGGTGACCTCCATGCAGTCATGCACACCTGACTAGTGAATCCGCCCTGTAGGCTGGTTTTAAAGTCAGTATAAAACTGAGTCTGCTTTATTGAACTTACCAGAAGCCATTTGGTTCCAGGAGAAGTACTAGTGGGCTCAGCATGCATGTTGGTATTTGCATCCCTTGATCTGATGAACGCTGTATGGCACCAGACGGGGTTACAAGCAGAGTGTATCTGGCATGCATGCTGCACCTGCACTCCCTGGGTTTTGTGTGGCTGATATGGCCCATAAAAGGTAAGAATTAATGTTAGGGACCACTCGAGAGGCAACCGTGAAGTGGTGGGTGGCTTACATAATTTGGCCAAAATATAAACGAATGCCTCATCTAACATCCAGCATAGTGGCAGGACGGAGCTCTAGCTGCAGTGTGCCATTGCACCTTTGTTTTTACGTTTGTATCCAATATTTATCTCCTATCTATCTATCTATCTATCTATCTATCTTTATATTTTTAACTATTCATGTTTATGCAATACCATTATTTATTTATATATCGATCCATCCATCTATCTCTCTATCTATTGATTACATTTCTATCCAATATCTTAAAGGGGCTATCCCGCCATTTATATTGCTGACCTATCGTCAGTATAGGTAATCAATATCAGATTGGTGTGGGTCCTACACCTGGGACCCTGGATGATCTGATATTGCTGACCTATCCTGATGATAGTCCATCAGTATAAATGGCTGGCCAACCCCTTTAATTTTTAAGTATCTACAGTATCTATCTCAAATTTATCTATCCATCTATCTATCTATCTATCTATCACCAGTCTATCTATCGATCAATCGATCTATCCATCCACCTGGTTTTATCTGTCTACTGTACATCTCAGTCACTACTTATTTATTTAATTACATCACCACTATGCTTTTATGTGACTCTATATAGTCTTGACAATCCGAGGACAGCCCAGACACATACAATATATCACCATAACAAATAAAATTGCAGTGACAGAGAAAAACATTTCCATCTCAAGGTTTTATTGACATTTTAAACCACTCAGGCTTTTCTTTTGAGGTTTATGATGCCTCCTCAATGGAAATATTTTCTTGTATTTCACTGCTTCCTGACTCTTATGGTGCTTGTGTACCTGTTCAGAGTCTATGTAAACAGCTGCATTTTGAAAAATTCCACCAGCTGTCTGAGACTGAGGATCTCCCTCATGGAAGATAGTTACATAGCACATTTGCCTGAAAGATGACTCTGGGACCATTGTGTATGGCCTGCAGATGATGGCATCAAAGCATCAATTAGTGCAAACTCAACAAGAGGTGTTCAATCCTTAGTGGCATTCAGTGGAGGCAGTGCAAGGATGGGAATGACATATGTGGTAAGAAATGGTTATTAGCGATCATTAATTAGGTACTTGTATGCACATCATGCAGTCACAGAGTAAAAATATTTAGACTTGTGGGTTAAGAGCAATTACATTTAAAAAAATTCAAATCCCAAATGATCAATGTAAATATATACGTAACTGGGTGTACCACCTTTTCATATATCAACCACAATAGACCAGTACACAATTACTCTTAAAATCATTTATCTTTATTAAATAAATTAATAAAATCCAAAATTCCCCATAAATTGGGGAAACAATACAAACAATTTGCTCCAGATTTTTCCTGTAACAATGTCTCAGTGCATATCAATTTAAGCCTATGTGTCCTCCAGGCCTTATAATAGTGACTGCTTCCAGCTATTCCTAGCTTGCATGACGCTTACTGCAGGTTTATTATTAGTGAAGGCTTCCCAGCTATTCCTAACTTACACAATACCGGCTACAGCATTATCAATACCACACCCCGTGTTAGTACACAGCCCACATGTCATATATGTAACCAAGCCTACCGACACATACCTATTATGACTCGATGTAAATGTATGCAGAAGTGGCGCACCCCTCTACGTGCGTTTCGTGTAAGCTTCTGGTGCGCCACTCCAGCATACATTTATGTATCAACCACAATACATTTAAATGTATTGTGGTTGATATTTAAAAATTGTAGTAGTTTTCTTTTTGTACACAAAAAGTAGTTTCATCTTGTATGTAAGAGCCAGTAATATACTAGATATATCCTTGTACGTAGGAGCAGTATTATAGTAGTTATATTCTTGAACATACAGTAAGAGCAGTATCATAGCGGTTATATTCTTGTACATAGGTGGTAGTATTAAAGTAGTTATATTTTTTTACACATAGGAAAAGTATTATAGTAGTTATATTCTTTTACACATAGGAGCAATATTATAGTAGTTATATTCTTGTACACAGGAGGCAGTATTATAGTAGTTATACTTTCGTACATAGGAAGCAGTATTATAGTAGTTATATTATTGTACATACAGTAAGAGCAGTATCATAGTGGTTATATTCGTGTACATAGGAGCAGTATTACAGCAGTATATAGGGGACAGTCTTATAGTAGTTATATTCTTGTGTAGAGAGACAGTATTTTAATTGTTATATTCTTGTACATAGGAGCAGTATTATAGTAGTTAATTTTTGTACATAGGAGCAGTATTATAGTAGTTATATTCTTGTACATAGGGGGCAGTATTATAGTAGTTATATTCTTAAACATAGGAGGCAGTATTATAACAGTAATATTCTTGTAAATATGATTTGTAGTAATACATTCTTGTCCGTAATAGGCAGTAATATAGTTATTTTCTTTGGTTGTATCTACAAAATGTCCACCTCCATTGTGATTGTGATACAGTTAAGCAGCCAAAACTGAAATCTCTTTATGGAAGAAAAAGGTCTAGGTATAGCAGTTTTATGATTTCTGTCCTGTTATAGGTGAAACAGCAGCCGTATATTCTCAATGCAGAATGAAAAGTGAGGAAGGAAATATTAATAGAATACATTTTTTTGGACACCGGGGTTATGTGTTTTCCAGTGTGGAAAAGAAATTGAATTTCCTAGCAAGCATCTTCACTGTATATTTCTGTCCATGTTCTGAGCTGGATTCAAACACTCCAGATTGTAATCTTTCCCCTTTTTAGGGCTGCACTCTACATAAAACTTGAATTACTGACTGTATCCAAATTCGCTTTTTTTCAGGTTTGGCATTAAAATACATCCTTGTATTAATTCTCTCTGTAGTATCTTCAGAAATCAATTTGAGCAAACCATTTCTTTGCTTCTACCGCTGCAAATTCCCTTTTCTTTCCCTTCACAGTACAATGTTTTATTCTTCCACAAAGGCGGAGAAATGACTTACACTTATTCTGAAGAGGTTTTTTCATATGTACATTAGAATGGCCGTAATCTGAAAATAAACTCTGCACATTTTTTGCTAGTAGGTTAACAACTATAAATTTGTTATTTTTGAATAAACGAATAAAACTAGTTTAATAATACTATCAGCTGACCTTTGTTTAAATGTAGTATTGAAGGAATAAATATCATATAATAAAATAGTATAATTCTATGTTAATTATTATTTTTCAACTGAGAATTATATATGATTGTGTGTGTCTGTGTGTGTGTGTGTGTAAAAAACTGGATGTAATAGGTATATATCAATTATACATTTTATCTACACAATTTTACTATTTACTCCAATCATATTATTTGAGATCTTAATTATTCGCCATGAAATTTCTAGAAAAAAATGTGTTTATAGATGTTTTAACTTATCATCCCCAGACGAAGCTATAAGCATTACACAATTATCCTACAGCAGCCACTAGAGGAAAAATATGGTACTACATGGTGCCTATTCAATAAAATGGGGAATCTTCTCATACCAGGTCACTCTAAGTCCTCCAGGATGGAATTCTGGCTACTCTAGGGAACCCTGAGTTAAGACTTTCCTCCAATTAGGCCTTATATGGTCTTATAAGCCATATGAACAAAGGTTGCCCCAATACCAATTTTTTTTATACCTATATTGATTTTACCTAAATAAGTGAATTTCTTTAAAACACCAAACTTGGTTTTGCTATAATAGACCATCTGACCTAAATCCTATAATGTTCCTCCAGCAAAGAGTACGTTGTATATAAGACCTGCAGGACTGTGGCAAAGTGAAATCCTATATATACAGTACAAGGCTATAAATGTCTCCCTGAACACAGATAAACAGTAAGGCCCCTGGCCAAGTGTTTATGAGGTGTAGAATATCTTTATTTTATTTTGAATTCACAGGCTCCCAGCGTGTCCTTTTTATTCCATATTTCTGACATCTTCATATTTTATATTTTCCCCAGGAGATAGAAAAAAGTATTAGCTTGCACCGCATAGCGAATTTGCAAACAGGTTAAGTGCAGGACCTTGATGTATTGGAGGAATGTCAGTTCCTGATTACAGGGCACCAGATCTATTTATAGTCTGCTTTTGTAGTTCAATATTTAATCTTTAATTATTCATAAAAGTATTTAGTATAGGCAAAAAAAAATATGTTACTT
This sequence comes from Bufotes viridis, assembly GCA_033119425.1. Lineage (NCBI taxonomy): Eukaryota > Metazoa > Chordata > Amphibia > Anura > Bufonidae > Bufotes > Bufotes viridis. The sequence goes on along the minus strand of JAKVIS010000117.1, from coordinate 120,692 downwards.
ACTCTCTGGGAATTTTTTAGAACTGTATTATGTAATGCTAACATTTTTAGGGACATCCCCTGGGAAGGGTTGAGTTTTCATTTACTGGCGTAGAACTTAAGAGTGGAGATCTCTGTGGTTTATAGGAAGACAGTAAAATGTTCTCTATAAAGTCAGCATGTTCTGTAAATCAAATGGTTAAACAAGAACTCAGAGGAACTTGGGACGAGTGAGAGCAGGTCTTGTAATATCATATTAGCTAAAAAAAAAGTAGGTAAATGAGTATCATATTGAACCACCATCGGAAATAATATTCAGTAGATGTACCTATATGTGTCTATGAGATGAAAAATCTATCTGTTATTTGGACTTCCTTATAAAGAGGATGCTTGATATTAGAAAAATATGTCTGTTTTAAACATAAAACACCGCCATGTCATAGCTTTTTACTTGAATGGGCCTAAGCTGCAATACCAGACACAGCCTGTGGACATAAATGGCACTTTTTTGATAGATTTTTTAAAATGTTACTTGCTTATTCAAGTCCATGAGCATCACGTTAAACTTTCAGAATGTGTCTACACTATTATTTCAGATCATTAACATATGACAGATCATTAATTTGCCATTAATGGTCAGTGTTTGGTTTCTATTACTACAAGAATCAGATTTGGGAATAGCTATGCTGAGAAGGAAAGGTTCTAAAAATAGTCAACTAAGAATTTTCTAGGGTAACACAAAATGAGGGTAACACAAAAATAAAGTTATAAAGATCACTATGATTTTTTCACTGAATGGTTGTTTTGTTCATGATTTAAAAAATAATAATATTTGTGTGTCAGTGGCGTAACTAGAAATGACAATCGCAAATTTTTGAATGGGGCCGCCTCCCCCAGTCATTTTTTTAAACCCCTTCCTTTCATGCTGCCCCCTTTAGTTTATCCTGCCACTGTATATCATTTCATTGTATAATACTGTTGAGGGGCCCTGACAAAATCTTTTAGCACTTCTCCTCCTCCTCTTGGATGGGCCCCTTCTTGTTCAGGGCCCCAAAGCAGCCACTTCCCCTGCTTCCCCTATAGTTATGCCCCTGTTGTGTGTAAATATCTTCCTGGTTTTGATGTTCCCAGATGCTCAGTTACTGTATCTACTGAAATGCTTGAGGGGTTGAGAATCTCAAGACCTATGGCAAGATGTATACCATACAACTCGACAAAGTTTTGAGAAGGTGCTACTATAACCATCAACATCATCATCATCATCATCCTGTCATGATAACCATCAACATCATCCTATCAATCATCAACACCCTCATCATTACCATCATTACTTTCAACATTACTTTCAGTATTATCATTGTAAAAATCATCAGCAACACTTTTATAACAATCATCATGTACATCCTATTAACATATGTCAACATCACCATATGATTATCATACCCATCATAATCATTATAATTACAATAATTACAAGCATGCTTGATAAAGACTTCAAGTAAGTCTGAGGTGGAATAAAGAAGTTTTTACTACAAGACGTTGGAGTGCTGCGATTTTCTTCATCTAACTGGAATACGCTGGGGGTTCTAAGGCTGGGACCTGACATTGTGCTGCACCGCCACTAAACTGACTTTTGGTCTAATGACCTTTGATGGTGCTGTCTCAATCCATTCTGTTTAATCCTATCAGCATCTTGATCACATCATAGTTCTATCATGCAATAGTTAACAAAATCTTTGCCTTTACTTTTGGACTTTTAGTATTCAACACCTTTCTAACATTCTTAGATATCCTGACTACTTCAACTTTGGGACTCAATGGTCCCTGAAATTTAATTTTCACAGAGCTCAATTAGTTTTCTGACCTTCAGAATGATAATCCAGAGATCACTTTATTTCTCTCAGTGTACTTGATCTGGTTGCAATGTTAACAGTGTTGACCCATTCTTTTAATTTAGGTTAGCTAGCTCTGCATGTTCGGGAAAAGTTATTTAATGGACATGCTCCTACAGTATTTTAGACACCTTGATGTTGATTTGTGATGCTCATTTTCCTCTACACATTATTTTGTCTGCCAAGTGAACAACTGTAATTACCAGTCAGGATCCTCTTTCTACCCTGCTTTGTGCTAACCCATTCTTTATCCATTTAGCTGGCATTACCCTTTATACCTTAATGGGGTTTTTCCACAACAAACACTTATCACCTATGCATAGGATCAGCAGTACCACATTCCACTCCATTCAACTCAATGGGACTCAATGGAGATAATTGAGCATATGTCTGCCACTAAACTCAAAAGAGTAAATGTGGGGCCCATTCTTATGATCGGTGGGCGCCCCAGCAGTCAGATTCTATGAATAGAGGAAAAGCGTTTGTCATGGTATTGACTTAAAGGGCTTGACTTACCAAGAGACTAGAACCCCCCCCCCCCCCCCAATATGGCAGAATAAAGCGTCCATACACCTGATGCATTAGGTAGACAGCCATATAATCCTACTTTCCTCTGAAATGGCCACTGACTGCAGGCAGAACTTCCTGGGTTTTTTTTGGAAAGGGATTGTCTTTTGAGGTAAGGTATACCCCATGATGGTTTTGATGGTTTTTGGAATAAAAAAATAAAAAAAAGATGTTTTCAACAGTGTGAGAAGTCATACTACCAACTATTTTTTTTTTACCTTAAGTTCTATTTCGGTTTAATAAGAAAAAAAGAATAGCTCTCTTTACTTATGTAATTTATGCATCAAACTGAGTCTGAAGGCCAAATTGTTGATTCCATGCAAGATAAATTGAGCAAAAAGCTATAAAATAGACCCAAATATCACTGCATGAAATCTGTGGCTTAAATTGAATAAGCAGAAAAATTACAATATAAAAATCAACAGGAAACCCCTAATACACTCATTCTTTCTGACAATTGCAATTTCTTCAAAGCTGAGCATTATCATATTGCACAAATGCAATTTTTTTTCCAGAGGAATACATTATTTGGGTTTAGGTTTGAAGGTCAATTACGTGTTCTGCTCTGGGTAAAATGAAGCAATCCTCAGAGGCACACAGCTAACAAAACACTTCTCTACAACATGAAATACTATAAGCAACGTAAAAAGGATCCATCCTAAATGGTTGCGATTTATCTGAATAGTGCGATTTATCTGAGTAGATCCTATTCCCATCAAAAATTCTTGGCCAGTCACACCCAGAAAGATTTAATTATGATGATAAAGTCTGATGTCTCAATAATTTTTTGTCAGTGAATTCATTATGGATTCATAAATATCAAGGGAATATAATTATGATAATCAATGTCCCTGAGGAATAGGGACATTTAAGGCTAATGCTACATAGACATTTTATTCAAGAAGTTTTTATAAAAGCAGACCCAGCAACTTTTATTTAAAAAGTAGAAGTTAGAGGCCAAGAAAGAAGATTTCTCTGAGAGTGAGTGAGAATGAGTGATACTTTCAAAATATTATATACAAAAATAGAATATGTGATGGCCAGTACAGACAAAATGAGTTTGTGGGACATCTATTGGTTGATCACTACTTCTGCAATAGGTTTTCCAAGGATATGATAATATGGTTTTTATACTGTCATTCAAGGGGGTTGTTCGGCTCGTTGCCAGAGGTTTGGCTGCTGAAACTTTGGCGATCAGCTCCTGGCACCTCTGCAAAGGAAATATAATATTACATGGTGCTCTTTTGAATGAGGAGGTGATCATGGAGTATATGGTCATGCCAAGTCATTCAGGACGAGAGCTGCTCTTTGTAGAGGTTCCCCTTCATGGTTGATTGGGTGAGTGGGGCATCCCATCCATAAAGTCTACATACCCTAATAGATCATAGACAGGAGTTGTTCTCCAAGGACAACCATTTTAAAGACTGGATATTAGATTGCAATTTTATTATATGTTGTGCTTGAGCTTTTCATTTGGACCTTGTCATGTTTATTGCACTGGTGTTATCTTTTCATTTTGTTTTTATAGGATCCATAATTCATCTGTTTTCATCCATTTGGGTTCAGTCCTAATGGATGTTGACAGATTCTACTGACTTATAATGGGTCCAAGTTTTTCATTTTTTTTCTGACAATATCAAATAACAAAAAATCTGATGGAATGGAGAATAAGGAGCATTTTTTTCAGTTTTTTCAGTTATCTTTTTCATATTTTTCTACATTTATGTGTTAATATAAGTCTGTAACAGTATTGTCTGTAACATTTATCTATCGCTGTGTAGAGTGTTAAAAAGCTAAAATATAAAATAATGTGGAGATATATGTGTGTGGGGTTGACCTATTCCTATATTAAAACATATATCTATAATATATATATCTCAGTTTGGGTCTCTTGAATCAGAAAATTCCAGGCTGGACACAGGACTCCTTTTCTGGGAAACTAAGCTGAAGGATATGCAGAGATCAGCTAAATAACAGTTTTTTATTATTATTGCCTGAGCTTTACTTGGATAAGTAACATCAGTTTGTTATCATTATTGACTATCATTTCAGGGCCATTATTGTATGTTATCTGTTCTGGTACTCTATAGTTTGATTTTGTTTAGCATTTTAAAATTCATTATTGTTATTTGGGGCTTATAAAGCCTGCCTTAGACTGGCAGTGTAATACTGCCACCGATTATTCTACAAACGAGCAAACGCTGGTTCATTGGACAATCCCAATCTTTCAACAGGTTTAAAAATCATTATTTGGCAGAGGCAGATTGTGGCGTCTAATCACAATCTGCTGCCGGCAAACAATGATTCAGTATGGGGAAGAGAGATTGCATTAGCAATCGCTCTTCACCATACAGTAGAGGAGATCGCTCCTCCCTATACAGTGGAGGAGATTACTTTTCTTCTGTTATCATTTACTTGTCTATTTTATAAAAAAATAAATAAGTTATTATTATTTTAAAGTAAGTCTGTTTGTGATTATATTTTACACATCCAGAGGTATCCTGGATGAACCTTCAGGGGGTAAGATTAAAGTCTGCATTTCCTGATACACTGTTTTAATCTGTTTTGAATAGGCTTAAATAACACTCATGTCTTGGTTTCTGTTAGAGGGACACTACTATATTTTTTTCCTCATTTTTTAACAGTCTTTATGTGCATATTCTATGTATTTAACCCATTACCAACAGCCCATTGGCTGTGTATGTTCAGGCAATCAACATATACCTCTGCATGGACATTTTAAAATGTTCGTTTAGAGATCGCAGCTGCACGCTTATCATGTAGTGCAGCAGAGGTCCACATAAAGAAGGCAGGAACTATTCACTGCCCCTGCCTTCCCCATTGATCTATAAACATTGCTCTATGAGCACAGTATATAGAGATCAGGAAGTGGCAATTCTGTTTCATGCTCCTATCCCAGCAGTCATGCGATCGCTGGGAACAGGGGTCTGTGCAAGCCCCACGTATCACCAAAAAATGATGCAAAAATTGTAAAAAGTTAAGGTTTTCAAACATGTATTCAAAATGCACCTGGTTAGGATGGGGGTTAAAAAGCCCCTTCTTGAATTGATTAAAAATAATTGGGAAGGAGAGGGGGAATTCTGGTTATACATAAGGAAGGGTGTGTGAATGACTGCAATACACTGATATGCTCTTCTGTGGCATATGAAGAGAACAATAGAGCTGCCATAATGTTACCCTACATATTTCTAAATCTACTATTATATTAGTAGATAACATCTTCCCCTCACAGCATCAGTAGACTAACAATGGATTACTTATCTAATATCTTTTTGATGATTGCCCCTGAAGGACAATCATTTGTATTTAATTTTCAAAGACATAGTTCTACAGAAATAAAAAAGAAAAGCAGCAAAAAAATAAATAAAATAAGAGCACATTTATTAAAATCAGTGTATCAGATGCCAATCTTAATAACCCCTATACCTGGCTGTGGATCTGCCAGAGTTATGAAGAGGCACCGGTCTCCTCATAACTTTGGCGGATCTACCACTGCTTCTAAATGTAAGACCTTTTCCTACGCCTGGCAGCCCGTCCCCATCGCTATCCCCACGCTCACTTTTTTAGACCTGACGTGAGCAGGAAAAGTCACAGATTGCGGCGCCTGAAATAGGCCTATTTCAGTCAAATAAATGACCCCCATAGTTTTTATGAAGATTGAGTTAAAAATACCTCTTTCTGATAGAAGTGACCCTTGTTAGTGCTGCATGCATCAGGTTCCACTGTGCTGCTCATCATTTCAACAGGAAGAACAGTAGCTGCATGAAGTACTATTCCTCCTGTGAAATATGATGGATCTGTTCACACTTGCATTTGTTCTTTTCTGTCAGGTTTCCTTTTTTTCTTTTAAAGGTCAGACTAGCATAACATGCTGCACTATGTTATCCAGTTAAAAAATGGATACATTCTGGACCCTTTATAAGGATCATGTAAAAATGGAAACCATGAGTTGACTAATGTGAACAGAGCCAATCGAACATATTTAAAAAAAACAAAAAACAATACACAGACATTTGATATTTTATATCATATATGGTATGTTGAGATTAATATATTTGATTTATTTTTAGCTATATCTCATCATAAGTTTAAATACTTGCCCATAACAAGTTATGCAATATTATGTTTCATTTTCCATTTTACCGGTATTTTATCTTTTTTTCTTTTATATTAGGGTACTTTCACACTTGCGTTGATGGATTCTGGCAGGCAGTTCCATCGTCGGACTGCCTGCCGGATCCAGCAATCTGTATGCAAACGCATATCATTTGTAGACGGATCCGGATGCAGATCCGTCTCACAAATGCATTGCAATACCGGATCTGTATCTCCGGTTGTCATCTGGAAAAACGGATCCGGTATTAATTTTTTTCACATTTTTAAAGGTCTGCGCATGAGCAGACCGGAAGACCGGATCTGGCACTAATACATTTCAATAGAAATTAAACCCAGATCCGGCATTCCGGCAAGTGTTCCGGAATTTTATACGGAGACAAAACTGCAGCATGCTGCGGTATTTTTTCTGTCCAAAAACCGTACAGTGACTGAACTTAAGACATCCTGATGCATCCTGAATGGATTTCTCTCCATTCAGAATGCATTAGAATAAAACTGATCAGTTTTTTTCCGGTATTGAGCCCCTAGGACGGAACTCAATACCGGAAAAGTTTAACACAAGTGTGAAAGTACCCTTAGGCATTCATTGTCTGATGAAAACACAATCCTGATTTAGCTATCCATTGGAGTAAATAAAAAAAGTCCCATCCTTTGATTACGTTACTCAGGTACTAAGAGAAAACACAAGCGCAATAAATGCAGATTTCCTGAGCAGGCAACTCTTGACAAGTGACACAAAACAATAAAAAAGAAAAAGAACAATAAAGAAAAACAAATTATGTCTCAAGGAAAGAAAAAAGTCTGAAAAGACAAGATCATAGCTCGCAGGCATCCAATTCTAAAGCAGACATGAATGTTTCTGGAGTTTTCTACCTTACAAAACAGAACTGCCAAACAATGATTCGTTTTGTCTGCATAAACCAATAAACACTCATAATAATATTTCCTTTGTTGTCCCACAAGTATCAGGAAACTTTAAGTGGTTCTCAAACTGGACAAAGATAAATACAGAAAAAATAAACAAAGCAATAAAAAAAATTAAGTATTTCAGTCACTCAAATTCCAGGTTCAGGTTGCAAATTACAAAAACAAATCAAAAAAACATTTACTTTTCTCATTTCAAAGTTTCAAGAACAATGTTTTTTTTTTTAGTTATATATAAGAATGACAAGCATGGAAGACATTGGAACCAGTTCCTTTTGATGTCAGTGTGTCCTGGAGACATATACGAAATAAAATTGGAATTGAACTAAAACATTTCTAGATGAAGCAGGATACAAAAAAACAATATTTTGAAAGGAGAACATAAAATGTATGTGTACTGTATTTGGTGTGAAATCATCTGTTGGTTTCAAAAAGTAAGTGAGATGGAGTCACCCAAAAAAAAAAACCACAAAAAATAAATTTTGGTGAACAGGCACATATTGCAATATGCAAGTTACCAGGGAGGTTGTTTGTCTAACATCAGGGGTCCAAGTGGACACCTTTTACAGCCTATATGTGCCTAATTTTGTGTTTACATATAAGATATTGGTAATATCATTGTAAGTAATTGCATAAATAGCCATTAGTAAGGATTTTTGTTCATGTAAATAGTCCTGGCTATAGGATTTTGGGTAGGCCCTCTGTCTATTCCATTGTCAAGTTGACAAAGAAAATGCGTACTTAGGCCACCACGATTTAACCAAGACAGTTGTCTCTGGTCATCAATATCAGATTCTGGAAGTCCATTTCCCTGTGCAGCTGCTGGTCAGCTGTTTGAAGAGGCTGTGTCACTGGGACAAGAACTGTGACCTCTTCATATCCTATCAAGAACAGCACCATACATTCTATAGTGGTTATGATTGGTATTACATCACGTGAATAGGACTGAGCTGCCGAAAGGTCATGTGATCAATAAACTTGAAGTCACAGTCTGAGGCAGAGGCTGAGAAATGCCAGAGGCCCACCTAGAATCTTATTAGTGGGGATGTCAAAATTCAGACCCTCTCGAATCAGTGATTGATTGTTCATCCTGAAGATGTTATCAATATTTAACTCCCGGAAAACCCCTTTAATTTTTCACAAATCTTGAGATAGATCAAAAGATCAGTATAAGCTAGTTTGGCTTTTTGACCATCGATGAGCAACCGTCAATTTACCCAGAAGTGAGAACCGAACAGGCAATGGACAGATTGGTTGTAAATTAATCTGTAATTAGCATCAATTACATAAGACTCTGTATCAGGTTAATAAAAAAAGTGAATTCATAGTGCTAAGACCCTAAATAGTAGAATTTGGCCAATATAAGGCCAAAATGCCAACAAAAATGGTCAAACTTAATTCCTTGAATGGAGCTCTGCTTAAATACAGAAAGGACATTCCTAAGTAATATATTGTGTCCCTTGGAGGAAACAGCTTTAACACATGGGAGAACTTCCATGCAGATGTTGTCTTTGGTTGTCTTTTACCAAATGTCCCATGCCACTATCAGAGCCAGTATGCTACTATAAAATTATTTCTTCAAGAAACATACCCTTTGCCAAGAGGTAATACCCTTATATTTCTTTAGCAATTGAGGTTTAAACAGTGTTATCATTTACTATAGGTCGGCTTTAGTTTAATGGGACAAAAGTTTACAGGGTGTGATCATTTTTCTCTAGTCTGAATCTGTAACTACAGTAAAAACTTTTCCTGTTTTCTAGGTCAAAGTGTCTTGTAAATTCAATTAAGAATTCAGTACTGGGATTAAGTCAATTTCTGATTTCAAAGTTCCCAGCCTTTTCAATATGATGCCTATTATGTATAGCTTAGCGGTTGTATGTATTATTTTCTATCAATTACCTACAAGCGCCCTTCCTTCCTTTCATCATGAGGAATATTTTCATTAATAAAAGTGTCTTATCAGTCATCTGATAATATGGTACACAGCCTTCAGAATTTAAATTAAATATTCATGAAGCTTTTAAATTGATACCTTAATTAATTTGAATAAAATGACATTTAATCATTTTTGACTTGGACTGGGCAATGATGGGATCCGATACCAAAAGGAGGAGGGGAAAGTCTTCAAAGATCATTTATATTCAATGGATCGACGAGCAAACGGTTTGTATTCATTGTGTTTTTGTTTAATTAAATAAATCTGCTGATCCCGTCTAGTTTAAAATTCAATGATGCTTCTGTCACCTATTATTATCCGTCACTGGCGGCACTGGAGCACCATGATAAAAGACAGTCAAAGGGAAACTCGAAAAATCAAGCTGATTGTAATTTTTGATTGATGGCTATAATATATAATTAAAGTAAGGATTTGAAGCATGTTGTTTTTGAACTGACATTAGCATTCAAAGTGCAAGGTCCACCTACAACTTTCTTAATTTGGCTGGTACAAAAGATGCCTGTGTGGTAGGAACAGTAGGAAATTATAAACCTGAAGACATACTGTATTTGGATTGCCAAAAACTGAAAAAAAGAACATTTAAAAAAAGGAATAAATGTAAATATTGTACATTCCACTATGATATTCTCTTTGATCTAGGGTATATCTAGGGTATCATAAAGAAATCCAAAATCCAAGGAAATCTTTTATATTTTTATTTATAGGCTTAGAATGAATCCAACCTCCTCGCCTTTAGAAATAAATTACTGGCTAGGAGGCAACTTATGGTAGCAGAAACCTAACGGCACTGGTCCATTTTCAATAGAAGACTGGATTAATGCCTTTTAGCTACGCCCCAGCCTTTACTATGTCCCCATCTTTAACAGAGATGAATGGAGGGTATGAACTCCTGTATTTCACATTTCTTCAAGACTGTGTGTTATATGAACTGGATAGAGGAGAAGAAATACACTCAAAGGGCATTAGTTAGTTTAGTAACCTCTGGACAGAAATACGCAACGAAAATGAGACAATCCTCTAATTTTGTTTAAAACCTATAGGAGGGTAAATACACAGTATTCTAAAAGTTGGTTTTTCAAAACATGGAAGAAGAGAATGCTAAGGACCAGATTCACTCCTGCCATAAGTGCAGATTCCTCTGTAAAGATACAATGGCCATGATTTATCATACCTTCACTCCAGAATTCAGGCATCAAAAAGTCCCAAAATAGGGCATTTTTCGCCTTTTCACACTCATTTGCGCATAATTTTGAGACTTTTTTACATGTGTACACCACTCACTCCAGTTTTTTAAAAATGGGCGTGGTTAGCCATGTTAATAAGTTTCACTCCAGATTTATCATTGGGACTTTTTAAAAAAGTCCCAATTTCACTCCAGTTAGGACCTTATCTTATGCGACTTTTTAATAGAACATGGGACTTTTTTGTAAATATGTAAAGCCGTTTACTGAAGGATGAACTGCTGCCATCAAACCACATTTATCACAGTATTAAAGGACCATTAATAAATCTGACGGAGCCAAAAGTGAATTTGGACTTATGTGAAATTGGAGTAAGATGTAAGTGTAATGATAAATCTGGCCCAATATGTTCACAATTCGGTCTTACACCTTCACTAGGGGGACCAATGCGCAATCACATCACAGTTTCAAGTCTTGTTTAACCCTCTTCGGCCCTGCACCATACTAGTAAATCCTGGCGGGTTGGTAGTTAACACACTGTGGCGTACTATCACAGCACTGTGATGGCATGAGTCCAGGGGCAGTGCCAATGTCATCTCTTGTTGGTGCTGACTGTGTTACACATTTAGCTTTGGTTTCAGTTGTTTAATCCCTTAGATGCTGCTATCAATGCTAACTGTGGAATCTAAGTGGTTAGAGAAAGGTAATGGACTTTCTATCTCACCCTATTGACTCCCTTTATATGATAGATAGGGGCTTAATAATGGCCTCAATGCTTGTTTTTGTACAGATGCCTATTAGGCGCCACGAAAAAATCTATGCCAGAATTGTTGTGCTTTTTATGCCTTACAAAAATTAATAAAAGTAGTACCATACATGTATGATATACTCTGAAATGGTGCAATTTAAAACTCATCCTGCAAAAAAAAAGTTTGCAGAATTTGACGGAAGAATAAAAAAGCTATGGTTTTTGAAATACGAGATGAAAAATAAATAAAAAAACCAACCTATTCTGAAGTACAAAGGGTTTCCCACTAACAATATCCACAGGATAGGGGATGAGTGACTGATCACTAGAGGTACTACCACTGGTACCCAAAGCGATATTGACATTGGAAGTACCAGAGTACCCCATGGAGAATGGAGTAGTAGTTACAACTGCTCCATTCAGACCCATTGGACTGAAAAGTACACCACTAGCGCTATCTCTAGCAGTCCCATAGAAGTTGCTTATAGGGAACTCTGGGACGTCCATTCTCTTAATCAATATAGGCACCCTTATAATTGGACATTTATCCTCTATCTTGTGGATGACGGATATGTATTGTTAGTTGGAAAAACCACTTAAACCATTAGAAGGCTGTTTTTTTAAACTTTTTTTTAAATGTCTTTGTGGTTATAAATGTATTTTAAAAGCTCTTGGAATCTTTCACTTTTCATCCTGCCTTCTGATCCTCACAGCAGGTAGATGAACACTTCTTGTTCTATAGAGATCACTTCTCAGCACAGCAGTCATCTCATTATCATCACAGGTGGGATTACAGTGAAAGCAGCACCTCTGTTACAAAGCTTGCAGTAAGTAAGTCCACCACTGACATAGAAGCCATTCCACATTACAGCCTTCTATGTCCATGTGGGTATAACCAGAAAATAAAAAAGATTCCAAAATAGAAATTTGGTTCAATGTCTGCTTCTAATTTCTCAATAAGAAAGATTTACATTTCCTTTCATCACTGGGAGTAAATGCTAAGAAATTGGGGCATAACTTGAGCCCAATGTTGTAGTATAGATGTTGGAGACCCTCACCCTTGTTATGGAATCATTGAGTGATAGATAGATAGATAGATAGATAGATAGATAGATATGAGATAGATAGATAGATACTGTAGATAGATAGATAGATAGATAGATAGATAGATAGATAGATAGATATGCCAGAAACAACAAAGAGGCAGTACAACATACAGAGGCACTTAACAATTAATTCCAAAACAGCTAATATCACATTCCTTCACTGCTGACTGCACATTTCCTCGGAAGTCATTTACACTGCAATGAGATTTAGCAGCAATCACGTCTTATTACTAAATTTGCATTTTGAAAAAACATCCATAAGCTACTTGTTAACCAAAAAAGTCACATGTACACAACATTATTTAATCAATTCCTAGAAGGATATGAGTTGTTTCTGTTGTATCTAATATTAGAGGGGCATGACTAGCCACCAGAGCAGAGAATATTTCAAATAATGACATGACTTTTCAATCAGGTTATTAAAGGGGTTCTCCAGGCTTTTCATCCATACCAGATCGGCGGGGGTGCCGGGATCAGCTGTATGAATAAAAGGCACACACCATGCGTGCATGCCATCTCCTGTCTCTCTTCCTGCTTTTCATAGACATAGTAACAGCGAGCAGGAAGAGAGACAGGAGACAGTGCGCGCGCGCATGACACGTGCATTTTCTTCTTATAGCCGATCGGTGGGGGTTTCGGGTGTCCGACCCCCACCGATCTGATATTGATGACCTATCCTGAGGATAGATCATCAATATTTAAAGGGGGAAACCTATACTTATCCCTGAAATGTAAGAGAACCATATACATAAACAGCCAAGGTTACCAAAAAACTATATATGGGTCAATAAATATACAAAATGCATGTGACTACAAAATCACTGAATAAATACATGATTTTATTGAAAAATACACAAAACAATGATTAGCAAAGCACAAGACAATTAAAATTATTTAAAAAAACCAACAGGACTGAAAATATAATGAAGTGCAAGTGCAAAAACAATGGTCAGCAATAAGGATGCCAATACATAAGTATTAGAATGTACATGACACTACATTTCTACAAATACTAAATTTAATTTATGTACACAAAATCCGCTGTACCTTAATCGGTCAAAGGGCGTCAGAGTCCCAAAATGGGAAAGCAAAGCTAATGCAATAGTAGAAGAAGCCTGAAAAAATACAAAAACTGACCACTGGCTGGAGCACCTCACACAAACACCACCAGTCCACTCCCCAATGCGCGTTTCGCGTTAAGCTTTTTCAGTATTTCAATATTTAAAGCCTGGAACACCCCTTTAACATATTAATCCTTCCAATTTTTATATTTCTTATTTGGCTAACCACTGGAGTGCACAAAATAGGTGCAATATGGAGGAATAAAGTATGGCCAGGAGGGATACACAGAACTGTCTTTAAACATTGTAGAATAGGTTGATGGTCTCTCCCATAATTGAGAGGGGCGAGATAGGCAATAGTTCCTCTACTTCTGACAGCCTAATATACAGTATATGTATATCCTCCCTGATGCTGTGGAGCCTTTAAAGATGCTTTGCATGGCCTTTCCTCAGGCCTTCAACATTTCTCACTCTAGCAACTCGAGAAACTCTTGTTGGGAGGCCCATGCAACTGCACTCACTGGTACTCAGCCGACTCTTTCCCTCACACTGGTCAGGTCCATGCCGGGCAGAACCCTGGCAACTGAACCTGTCAATTGCTCCTGTTTCACTGCTGGGATTTCTAAGCACAGCCTGGCTTACACAGCAGCACTTTCTAGTCACGCCTAACACTACTAATGCTGATGAGTAGGGAAGCATATAATAAAAACTATTTGTGTCGCCAAGCAGGAGAAACATAGTATCCCCCTTCCTATGAACTCTTACAGTACGCGGACTTATACACTGTCGCTTTCCCACCAGTCCTGGCACACATGGCTGTAGTTCCCCGTTGCCATACTGGAATGAGCATAGGCAGTAACACTTACAATGGAAGAACCACTAGGTCCCATAGAATGCGCAAAATAAACAATATAATCTATATTATAGATATTAATGCAATCTTGGTCTCCATCAAAATCCCTCTGGCAAATTGGGGAAAACATGTTACACACAGTAGAGCATCAACCTTGACAAAAATAAGACAAAATAACATTATCGGGGACATTTCTGTGCTGGCCTTTCTGCACTGCCGGAGGATGCACCTAACTTTAACTTTTCAGGCATCTCCGCCTATGTTCTACAGACACAGATAAGTCTATGTCTGCAGCCCCCATGCCAGTTCATGGTGGGGAAAGCAGCAATATTTTGATATTTATTGAAAACTATATTAGTCTATTGTCTTTTTTCCGTCCTTTAGGTCCCACTCATTGCCACTGCCATTCAGCATGAAGACCCTGTTTCACTGTTTGTACAGACAATTCAGTAAGAATATGAATACCTCTAATAGAAGCTGTTTTTAAAAATAGATATCTACAGCATTTAACAAAAATAATGAATAAACCAGCATGTAGCAGAAAGTTTTGCGGCAGCCATTCATTCACATTATAAGGAAGTAGTTTATGAAAACTTGTGTCTGTTCCCTTATTATAATGCTCATCTCGGTGACAGGTAACAGCCCCTTATTTGAATAAAGTTCTCTCTTTCCATCTTTCTATAAGTTACTTACAGAATGTCACCAGTTCTGCACTTCCTACAGCCCAATCAAGAGCTAAGAGTAGATACAGTCACACAATAAGCAATTCAATCTTCATAGCAAAGTTTAGCCCTGCTGGATTTTCAAATGTCACATACTTTGTCCCTGGAATGTCCGACACTTCTCAGAAATTCAACCTTCACAATGCAGCAGTCTTATTTTAACTCTATTGTCATTTTTTTGCCTTCTATTTTTTACACTGTACAGAAAAGCTGCACATTGAACATTCACAGGCTAAAGTGTGACTTTTTTTTTTCTGATACTTTTTTGACTTCTAGCGCATTTCCCCTCCCACGCAATATTATTTTCCCTGACGCTTACCTTACAAAGATTTCTTAACATTCTAGTGTCCTTAAGGGACACAGAAGCAAAAAAATAAAATAAAAAAAATTAAACTGGCTAGAGTCCTAAGAGACCTCAGAGTGTCCTCATACACAAAGTTTCAGGCCAAATGGAGCACTTTCAGCTAAAATAGTAAAACAAATCTGTTGACTGATTCAGCCAAATCAAACCCAAATCGAATTTCGAGTGATTCGCTCCTCTCTAGTTCCCTATATTAATTTTTACATTCCATAACTGATGCATTTATTTTGGATGTGTCATGCAAACATGCATACTATATTTATCTACAGATTTAGCTGTATTACACTAGTTGTCTGGTCGAAGTGATAATTATAAAGATTTAGCTATATTGCACTACTTAGCAGTTTTGAATGTATCAGAAGTACAGGGTGGGACACACCTGCATTGTTTAAATGCCTAATCCATATTCATCGAAAGGGTCATGTGATAAGGATGAATAGGATCCACACTGCAGTGCCAGAGTACTTCTCCTATAGTGCACACGTAGTGACAAAACTTCTCCAACTGCTTCATTTAACAAAAATGTCTGGCAATAAAAATGTCCAACCAAAAAAATACTCCTGAACAATTAAAAGACGTCCGTCACCAGAAATTCACTGACGAACCGGATACCTAATAATAGCTTTCACTTAGTGATCCTTTGCTTCATCCTGGAGAAAAATACTTTAATCTTTACCCAAATAAGCAGATAAGTGCACTGAGGGCAGGCCCAAGCCACTCTGTGCACCCTCGCTCCTCTTGCTTCCTCTGCCGATTGTTTTATGTAAGGGCTCATTTTTTGCGGGATGAGATGTACTATTTTGGGTGCGTAGAACTTTTGGACCATATGATATTTTATTTTTTCAATTTCTTTTTACAATTTTAAGTGTTTTATTTTAGGAAAGGGGCTTTTTTTTACTTGAAACTTTATTTTTTATTATGAAAAACATTATTTTTACTTTTTTTAACCTTTTTTTTTCCCCACTCTGGGACTTCAACTTCTGGGGTCTGGGACTTCTAAATCTTTGTAATTACATGTCAGCTTTTATGCTGACAGCCTGCTTGTGAGACCCAGCCTAAGGGGCTGGATCTCACAGGCTTCCGTAGAGGGGAAGCCCCAATGCCTATGGAAGGCATAGCGCTGCCTTCTCTGCCATTGGGTTCCCATCACTGCAGTGTGGGGACTCGATGGGGAAGCGGAGGTAACCTGTACCCTCATCAAACCCTCTGAATGCCGCAGTTAGCTTTGACCGCGGCATACAATGTTTTCACCGATGTCGCCGTATGCAGCAGTGACCCAGCTGTCAGAGACTGCCGGGTCCGTGCCGCTGATTGAGCAGGCGCAGCTCCTACACTCGCCTGATCAGCCCATCGTACATGTAAGGTGCTGGTCCTTAAGTCACATCCACCAGTACCATACATGTACGGCACAGGTCTTCTACGATTTAAACATTTAGGATCTCCAAAAATGTTTCCTAAAAATAAAACTGGAAATGAGAACCTCAAAAGCATGTGTTCCACAGAGGTAGACAATGTGGCTGCGATAGATTCCCTGGAAAGAAGGGCTCCCGACCGGGTTTGCACTGGAGGAACTGCATTGTCAGCAAATAAAGGGGGGTTATTGGCAACTTTTGCTCAGATCCAGTCGCTAAACAAAAAATTATTTTCTATAATATGTAACCTATAGACAAGAACTGCTTATTTTCCATCTTTTATTTTTAGATTGCAGACTACAGCTCCAAAAGAAGGAAGATAAAATGTGGATAAAATTAAAAATGTAATGTTAATGAAGTCATAATTTGTGATTACAAAAAAGAAAATATAGTAGAAGTAAACCATAGTATTTTCAAACTTTTCCCCGGATCTTGCGATTACTCATTATAAATCACACTCCATGTATTTATTTCCTGGGGTATGGACTTTAAAAGATTATTTTTTAAATCTATTTTGCTGATAAGACTGTTTGTCAGGTGTCAAAACTAGAGGTGAATTGTGGGGTATAATTTTTCATTCTGTTGTATAGTAATTATGAAGCCATCATCAGTCAAGCACATAACAGTGAGGACAAGCATTATTAAACAAGGTAATTTTATCTCCGGTGAAAAAAAGCTGTCCTACTGCCAGCCACTTCTATAAGGTTAGAAGGGGATCTAAGTAACCTGCTACCGTTACATCGATATAGGGCTCTCATCATATCCGAAAATGATGTCCTTGGTCTAATATTGACCATAGACATAACTGCAATTTCGAAAAACCAGCTACATGGAAGACTTTAAAGGGAGACTGCCTTGTAGGAATAAATGTAATGATACCTGTCACTTACCGATCCTTTAGTACATTCTGGAGAAAAGGTACTTTTAATCCATAAGCAGTTAAATGCACTGAGGGTGGAACCAAGCCACTCTGGGCACCCTTGCTCCTCCCACTTACTCTTGAAGCCCCTCCCTCTCCTTGATTGACAGGGTCAGACAAGATGACTATGCTGGCCTTGTCAATCAAGGAGAGGGAGGGGCTGGCAGAGGAAGCAACAGGAGCAAGGGTGCACAGAGTAGCTGGGGCCCACACTTCCTTTCTTATTTGCATATGGATTTAAAGTATTTTTTTCTTTAGAAGGAAGCAATGAATCTCTAACATTCAGCTGAGCTAGCCCTGCAAGACATTGTAACTGGTTTATCATTAAATTTCCTGGTGATAGCCTATTTTGAAGACAATGGCTATGAGTAAAATATGCAAGATACAGCGTATCTCCCCTCCAGGAGGAACTGTCTGGGCCAAATAGATGCCAACCATGTACATTATCTCACAAAAGTCAGTACACCCTTCACATTTTTGTAAATATTTTATTATATCTTTTCATGGGACAACACTGAAGATCTGACACTTTGATACAATGTAAAGTAGTCAGTGTACTGCTTGTATAACAGTGTAAACTTGGTGTGCCCTCAAAATAACTCACCACACAGCCATTAATGTCTAAACCGCTGGCAGCAAAAGTAAGTACACCCCTAAGTGAAAATGGCCAATAGTAGACTTTGTAAATCAAGCATGTTTGCAAAGTTGCCTTACTATTTTATTCTAGATGTTTTGTAGCTATAAAAATGGTTGGAAAAGTATAACTAGTACCTATTATGATACAGCACAAAATAGCACTGCCCTTGAGGGTTTTTATGGAATGAGGGTAGCATTACAATTTATATAGTGATTCCAAAGTTATGATGAGGGCTTTTTGTGTCATGGGGGCATCTGAGGACGGGACACAAAGTGAGGGTGTTGGAACAGAAAATCAATGGCTTACACCCAGTAGAAGGAACCACTCCCTCTCTCCTCATTGCTTATAGACATCTGTACTTTCCAATCTTGGGAAGCAGGTTCCCTTTAAGAAAGCCCATCAAACAAAGATGTTAACAAATTATATACTGCAACTTCTTTGTAACATCTCCATTTTGAAGTGAACAAATTAGTTTTCCACGAAATGTTCATCAAACTTTGAAGAAATGACATGTGAATATGAATTACACCGAGTCTGGGAAAAGTCAGCAAAGCCTTTCTCAAGAGAATTGCGCAAGTCATTAAAAGGAATCTATCTATGGTAATTTTTACTTTCTGCATATTCCCTTACTCCACCATTCCATAGTGCAATAATGTTTCACATTTGTACAGAACTGTCTTTTCAGCATGTTTTTGCATTATGCTTAATTTTATCAGGCCTTTTGAGTTCCACATAACGACACAGTTCAATGCAAAAATCAGATATAAATCCATCTTAAGAGACTCTCAACAAGAATTCATTTGGAAACTAGAAATGTTTGAGATTCCAACTGTGATCGTCTTACAAAAGGAAAGTCAGTGGGAGAAAACTTCAGGCAATGAACAAATATGATACAGAAAAAAACAACAAAAACTGAATATTATATAAACCTGGATTTACAGAGGTTTCTCCTCTCCTGCTCCCTATGTTCTACTGCCACATCTATGTAAGTGTCATTCTCTACTATATTCCCTGCATTCTATTCACAAACTAGAAATCTCAGGTTGAACTGTTATCTTACACAGTAAACTTCTTTCTTTCCAGTAATAGGAGTGTAGCCGCAGAGATGTCCCGAACTATTCGCCGGCGAACGGTTCCCGGCGAACATTCCTTGATAGCGTCCGCCGCGGCGGGCGAACATATGCGATGTTCGCCCCTATACTTTAACATTGAGCAAACTTTGACCCTGTACCTCACAGTCAGCCGACACATTCCAGCCAATCAGCATACCCTCCCTCCCAGACCCTCCCATCTCCTATCAAAAAGCAAGGACGGCATCCATCTTAGATTCATTCTGAAGCTGCAGTGTTAGTACTTGTAATCTCAATGCGATTAATATAACCTGTATTAATCACATTGCGAATTTAACTTAGACCTGGGTTCCTAATGGTAGTATTGCTAGAATATAACGAAGATTGAGAATATAGCCCCATATTCATTATATTCGTCAATTCTAGCAATACAACCATTAGGAACAGATCTAAGTTGAATTCGCAATGCGATTAATACAGGTTATATTAATCGCATTGCGATTACAACTTAGAGCTGAGTTCCTAATGGTTGTATTGCTAGAATATAACGAAGATGACGAATATCACGAATTCACGAATATAGCACTATATTCTCAATCTTCGTTATATTCTAGCAATACAACCATTAGGAACCCAGCTCTAAGTTGAATTCGCAATGTGGTTATATTAATCGCATTGCGAATTCAACTTACAACACTCTGCGTCAACTATGTAATTTTCCATGGGAGTTTTGTCATGGATCCCCCTCCGGCATGCCACAGTCCAGGTGTTAGTCGCCTAACACCTGGACTGTTTGCATAAATTCGCATTCTCCGTTCGCGACCGGAAAATTTTATGTTTGCAACATCTCTATGTAGCCATGAATGGAAACTAGGGTCATCAAAAAAAAAATATATATATATTATTTTAATGGTACGTATATGAATCCATATCCAAATAAAGTGTGATTAGAATCAGTTGAGATCATTGAGTTTCTCATGAAACAGTTCATAAAAAAAAGGTAATAAATATATATAGAGAGAGATCAGCAAATAGATATGGATAGATAGATAGATAGATAGATAGATAGATAGATAGATAATAGATACAGATAGGTGATAGATATATAGATAGTTAATTGATTGATAATAGATGGATAGATAGATAATAGACAGATAGTTAGATAGATAGATAGATAGATAGATAGATAGATACAAAAACGAATGTGCAGCGCCACAGAAATCAGCAATGGAGTGCCAGCAGCTGTAGGGTCGATCCAATGTCCCAATGCTCGATACACGAAAGGAAAAAGTCCACAGCACTTCCAGTGACTAGTGTCTTTTATATACATCAACGCAACTTTTCGGTCCACACAATGGAACCTGCTTGAAAAAGGTTCCATTGTGTGGACCGAAACGTCATGTTGGTGTAAATAAAAGACACTAGTCACTGGAAGTGCCGTGGACTTTTTCCTTTGGTAGATAGATAGATAATAGACAGATACATGGATATTAGATAGAGATAGATAGATAGATAGATAGATAGATAGATAGATAGATAGATAGATAGATAGATAGATAGATAGATAGATAGATAGATAGATAGATAGATAGATAGATAGATAGAATAAAAAATAATTCCATGGCACTCCCAAGGATGTGATTCAAAAGTGGCGTTCTTTAATAACCAGAGCGACGTTTCAGTCCTCTTACTGGGACTTTACTCAAGCAGTGATATACATACAAAGGTGCTCAGTGCATATTTAAAGGACCAATGACATAATTGATCATCATATGCAATCAACCAATATAATAAAAAAAAATAATGATTTTTTCATCATATCAACACATAAAATTAACATCCAACATGATTGCTCAGTATTCAGTGATTTATAGCTACCGTGTAAATAGTGTGCTTACATAAATTGTATCTACATTTAACCCATTTGGTTTAAAGGTGTTTAATTTTGTAATCCACTGGATTTCCCTCTCTTTTAAAGGTAGTACACAATTCCCTCCTTTTTGTGACTATATAATATAATCCACTATCATGAATCTCAAATCACACTCTCTATGTCCTTCATCTGTGAAATGCTTTGTAACGGGTAAATCCATACGTTTTTTTGGTTTGATGTACCAGTGTTGGTTAAATCTAATGTGGTTTCTCCAACATATAGTAAAGGGCAAGAACACCACAAAACATATATGACATATGTGAATTCACATGTTAAATAATGGTTAATTTTACATATCTACAATTGAGACAAGGAAAACATCCCTACTTTTGTGGAAATAAAAAAGTCTGGCGAGATGTTTTTTCTGGACCAACATACTTATGCACTAGCTTGTCTCGGAGACTGGATGGTCTACGAGACTGGATGGTCTACGATAAGACATGAGTGGGGGGCTATTCAATTCTTCTATCTGATGGATACCATTTTTTTATTAAGACCTATGCTTATTGATAATCCCTCGCACGTTTTAACTGTGTTCTGAATAGGTTGTGATGATAGATAGATAGATAGATAGATATAAATAGATAGACAATAATAGATAAATAATAGATAGATAGATAGATAGATAAATAGATAAATAATAGATAGATAAATAGATAGATAGATAGATAGATAGATAGATAGATAGATAATAGATTATGGATAGTTTTAATCCGAAAGCTCATGGTTAGTGAA
This sequence comes from Bufotes viridis, assembly GCA_033119425.1. Lineage (NCBI taxonomy): Eukaryota > Metazoa > Chordata > Amphibia > Anura > Bufonidae > Bufotes > Bufotes viridis. The sequence continues at coordinate 98,499 of JAKVIS010000117.1, read as the reverse complement.
TTATTCTGAATGTAAATTCTATAATATATATTTTTTAATATAATTTTGTCCTATGTGTAGTTTTTAGTATCTGTTTTAGATGTAGAGTTGACCTTTTAGAATAGCGCAAACACGGCTAGATCTTATAAACGAGTATGTGTGCCACAGTGGCATAAACCTCAAGTCCCCAATCAATGCATATTCAAGATTTGCTCCCAAGATACAAAGATAATTCTACAAAATCAATACAAAGCAATGCAATATAAGTGTATGACCCTCATCTATCCCATATTGGCTATTTTAAAGTGTGCAGTAATTCCCAATGTAAAAGGACAATTTTTGTGTATAATATGACAAAAGAGAAATATTTCACTTTAGTAACAAAGACTGCGGAATGCAGCCTAACATCTTAACAATATTCCAATCTAAAAAAAAATTAAAATATATATTAAAGGGGTTCTATGGGACTTGAGAATTGATGACCTATCCTTAGGATGGGTGATCAATATCAGATCAGAGGGTGAAAGTTCCCGTCCCCCCACTATCAGCTGTTTTCAGAAGCTCTGGTTAGAGAACCTGCCACTGGAACTGACCTGCGAACTCCACTGTGTAATGGCGGACCTAGCTACTGCAGTGCTGCTCCCATTCAAGTGTATGGGAGCAGTACTGGAGTAACCAGGCAGGCACGGCCAGTACACAGTGGAGAAAGCTGTTCAGTTCTGGTACCAGCAAAACAGCTCCTTCAAACAGCTGATCAGCAGAGTGTCAGGATATTCGATATGGATTACCAATACTATGGATAGGACATCAATACTTAAGTCCTAGAAACAACTTTGATACTAAGAAATATGATAATAAAAAGTAAAACTAATACAATAATAAGCAGGAGATTATGTTACAAAAGCATAAAATAGAAATTAAAAATCCAGCCGGTGCCTGTTGATTAAAGGTCAATGGTAAAATCAAAACAGGGTAAAAAATGATTTTTTTTTAGACCCCAGGCTACTTGTGCAGTGCTTGTTGTCCTGTTGTTAAGATGATTAAACAAAACATTTAATGTCGCCTGCTTATTAAAAGTGATCGTAGAAGCAATCTTCTTGATGTTCATATTCAGCCTTTAATCAGGAGCCTCAGCATTGCATGATCCCATTAGTGGTTTTTATGCTGGGGTTACTCATTTCTGAAGGGTTTTATAATCTGCTTTAAAATCAAAAACAAAGACAATAGCTTTTAGAATAGTTTGCGGCTTAAAGTCATAATTAATGCACGCCATTCTGAAAGGACTTCCTATGTCCTTTATAGATATTGACCCTGAAGATGCCTTTCCCTGTTGCTGACTCTACACGCTGAATGGTAGAACTAGTCCACAGCAACAGAAGGCAATACATATATTCCCTTACCAAGCGTCAGTCAATTGAATCGATTCACACACAAATTTAGGACTGAATTTCCAGAAATGAAATTGTTTCATTAAAAGTTTTAGAAAACAAAGGCACAAAGCTAAAATATATCACCTCCTCTGAAGGCGCAACTAGTCAAATGACACAGAGCAGCCTGCCGGATCCTCTACTTCACTGATGGATCCCCATTGACTGCAATGAGATCTGGTGGTGATCCAGCCAATTTCTGGCATAAATGGCGGGTTTTGCCAAAGAAAAACCTTTGCATATAAAGATCTTTTGTCCGGCTAATAGCTTGCATTTGGGCCCGATCAGGCAGCCGGATCTCCAAAACAGTGACCTGAACACAGCTGTACCTTCCTAACATTAATGTCTAATGGCTACTACCAATCTAGGGTTACCTGAGTCTATGACATAGCATTGTGCATATTTAGTATCTAAGGTTAATAAACTGGAAACATAAAACTAATACATTTACAATACTAACAATGTGACTATTACTACTAAAAGTAATATAGCATAAAATAAAATAATAATATTAATAAAATGTTATTATTATTATTATTATTGTTTATTTATTTATTTATTTTATATATGCTCAAAAATAATTTAAAAAAAAGCCAATAACAAAGCCAATAATAATAAAATATTAGCAGAGATAATAACACAACACATCCTGGCCTGAACTGTTATTATTTGTGCCCACATAAGCCATTTCTATACCATTTAGTCTTTCCCATTCAAAATTAGTCTGCCAACCAGTTTGAGTAGAAAGTTCACTCACTGCCTGAATGATTTCATTTTTAGTGAGGAAAGTAAACAATATACAGCCAAAAGAACTTAAGAGACCTATAAATCCTTGGAAAGTTATTTGGAGAGCAGAGGAAACAGATTTATATTTTACTGGCCTGGGCAAACTTTGCTGCCTTTAAGTTATTTGGTTTACAATATAAGACAAGATTTTGTGCAGTGTACGGATTACTGTGACAATTATGTGACTCATCAGGAAAGTTCATTTTGAAATTACCTGCCCAGGGCTTTATACATTTTTTGTCCTCGTTCTTCTACCCGGCTCTTGAGAAAATGTGATTTATAAAATGCTTTGAACAAAGCAAGTTGAAATGACTCTTTTGGGACTGACAGTATAAAAATTTGACACAGAGAACCTACTGGGGGTCATTTACTTTATGGAAAGAAAATGGGAAGCTGATCTTATTTTGGGATTGCCACTCTCAACAAGTTCTTATGGAAAAAATTTGAATTATTTTGTCCATTTTCTAATATGATGAAATTATTTCCTTCACATGCCTGTTTCCATATGATCATCTACGTTCTTTGGATAGAATACTTTGCCCTATCTCTCTAGACAAATATATGGGAGGAGATTGTACAAGATGAATGCACCATGATACATGAATGGGTTGTCTAAGTTTGTTTTTTTTAATTTGCCCCCCACCCCCTCAGTGGGATATTGTGGGGAAGTCCACATTCACCCGGTCCCCCAGCTGGTTTGGCTTCCTGGCCCTGGAGCTGTCTTCACAGGACTGCCAGTCTCTATCTGTCAATTTTTTGTATGCACCTCTGTAGCCAATGACTGGGCTCATTGGTGACTTGTCCCCGAGTGGCACTGATGGGTCACTTGCCACTTGGGGACCTCACTGCTCAGACCAATTATTGGTTGCAATGGTGCAGATAACCCTGTCCATCATCATGGTGTGAAATGCTGATATTCACTTTAAAAGAGGGACTAAGCTTATGAGGCAAGCTTACAGGGGTTGTGTCACTTCAGCAAATAGCATTTATTATGTAGAGGAAGTTAGTACAAGCCACTTACTAATATATTGTTATTATCCATATTCTTTCATTTGCTGTCTGGATTCATTTTCCTTTACATTATACTCTGCTTGTTTCTATGGTTGTTTCCAGCAAAGGAAGCAATATGGACAATCACAATACATTAGAAAGTGGCTTGTATTAACTTTCTTTACACCATAAGTGCTCTTCATCATCATACATACCTTACCAGCCATAAGGGCTATGTCCATGGTACCTAAAAACTTGATTGTCAGTTATATTTGTACCAAGTTGATTAACAAGAATACCACTGATTCAAATCTTTAACAAATATTTAAAATATGTTTTCCTATTTTTGAGCTTGAAAAGGCGGCCAAGTAATCCATGGCTGGGCCAAGTCCACAAGAATGTGAACTGCTCTTTGTTAGAGGCCTTCTTATCAGTATGGCCTAGGAGGCCAACATGTCCTAATAGGCATCCTCTAAATTTTTTAGGATTTTTATATGATGTGAAACTTGAACTTGATGGACTTATGTCTTTTTTGCAACCGCATTAACTATGTAACTTGCTGAATCAGCATGTTAGCTCTACACATTACTGTAAGTCAATGGTTTGCCGCACAGGGCACAAAGAAAACTTTTTCAAGAAACTTTGCAACCAATAAGGCTTGAAATAAGTCATAAGGGAGCCTATCACCGTTTATAGTACCGGAATGTGCTATAATAATAATGCGACTAGGTCATTGCCAGATGTCTGCACGCTTGTCTGGTTACTGAGAAATGACTTGGAGTAACACTGTCTAAAAGCCAAGTGTTGACACAGCACAAATAGACAACCATAATAGCACCCATAATGTTTCAGCATAAAGTATTTACCAAAACTAATGAAGAAAGTTCTGGAGCTGGTCAATGGTGTACTTATTTTTCATTAGCTAAACCTCAGCAGTAGACATTGAAGACGTAAAGTTGTGAGGGAAGAGAATGCAATCGATTTAGCTGTATTTGCTTGGTCTGTGACATGAGGAGCTCAAAAGCACTATATAAAGAAATAACTTACTGAATTTAACGTCAATGGCTTGTTTGATTGCAAAACTCCTTTAAGGAGCACTTCATTTCTAAAATGAATTGCCAGAATCACCAGAAAATGTAATTCTTTAAATTGTCTTCTTCTTTTAGTTTATTAAAAGTTCTATTCAGCTTTATCTTAGCTATGCATCTGTTTCTGTAAAACTGGGGGACAGCCAATATGGTTGCAGTTTCATCTGTTAGGAAGTAAGGCCACCAAGCTTTCTTAGGCCCCTGAAAAGAAAATGTGTCTACAGATCTGTTTTTCCATACATTTCCATTTTGCTCATCAACATATTCCAAGATGCGTAGAGAGCTAGATAAATAGCATAAAAAAAACACAATTTCGCAATATTGTGTCATGAGATGTCTATTTTATCTGAATCTATTTGTGGCCACCCAGTTGGTCTGATGTGATTTGCAGTGTGTCTTTAATGGACAGTAGATATGGACCCACTGTACCAACTAACAGGTTTGAATTTAGGCTAGACCTAAGGGCATTATCTGGGCAATCACCTGGTTTTCACCGTTTAACCCCTATACAGGGATCTGGTCTTCGCTGCAGGGGACCCACCAGGCCACTTTCTCTTGGAGTTGTCCGGATCTAGTTGGTAGCTAACCCATGGTGGTCAGAGTCACTTGTGTGAAACACTGAGAGGTTAAGCTATACTCGTAGTCAGGAAAAAGGCCAATATCAGAGCAGACAGAATTTGTGCATATCCGTAAAACAAATCCAAGCTCATTGCAGGCAAAGATCGAGCATATCCGTAAAATAAGTCCGAGATCAGGGCAGGCAGCAGAGGATCAAAGTTGGTAAATAGACAGAGTTCATATGTGGGCAGACAGAAAAAGCATACCTTTACTAGGGTTAGCAAACACTAGTATGCCTAAAGCTTCTGGCAAAAGGATGGAACAAATTGCCCAGGAAAAATAGGAGGGTTGATCAGCACCTTAGTCAGCAGCTGAACAGTTACCAAGATGGATGGTTAACCTTTGCATACTGTTATCGAGTTATCAGAATAAGGGATCATTCACACGACCATATTTATTTGTCCACATCCGTTCCGCAATTTTGCAGAATGGATGCGGACCCATCCATTTCAATTAGGCCGCAAAAGATGTGGACAGCACACCGAATGCTGTCCGCATCCATACTTCCGTTCTGGGCCCCGCAAAAAATATAGAGCATATCCCATTCTTGTCCGCAATTGCGGACAAGAATAGGCATTTTTATCATAGGGCTGGCCATGTGTGATTGGCTGTGCTCCGTATCCCTTCTGTTGTGATCGGTTCCCCTTGGCAAATAAGGATGGGCTCATAGAGGTCTACAATCTCATTTTCCATTATCAAGAAGAGTCGAACACAGCTGAAGAGGCACAGTGCAGCTCTTCTGCCCCTTTGTTACTGTAATCAGTGGGGGTCTCAGCACCCAGATCCCAACTGGTCATAGCACTATGACATGTTAACAGTTTTCTGAAATTACACTTACTCATTACAAAGTTTACTTATTACAGCACTTTAGAAAAAAGACGACTGAGGGGAGATCTAATAACTATGTATAAATATATCAGGGGTCAGTACAGAGATCTCTCCCATCATCTATTTATCCCCAGGACTGTGACTGTGATGAGGGGACATCCTCTGTGTCTGGATGAAAGAAGGTTTGATGGTGGTGATGGTGAGTACAATAAAGGAATTTAAGAGGGGCCTGGATGTATTTCTGGAGTGTAATAATATTACAGGCTACAGCTACTAGAGAGGGGTCGTTAATCCAGGGAGTTATTCTGATTGCCTGATTGGAGTCGGGAAGGAATTTTTTATTCCCCTTGGATTATAATTATGGATGAGCGAATCGACTTCGGATGAAACATCCGAAGTCGATTTGCATAAAACTTTGTTACAATACTGTACGGAGCAGGAGCTCCGTACAGTATTAGAATGTATTGGCTCCAATGAGCCGAAGTTATTTTGGGTAATAACTTCAGAATTTAATTTGTACTGTAAAAAAAACATTTCCCGATCTCGGGTTCGGTTTCCAAGGTACCACTTGGAACCGAACCGGAGTTCGGGAAATGTTTTTTTACAAAGGAAATTGCATGAACACTGCACGCCCTGACCTTCTCTGCTTGAATTATTGTATTGCATGAACTCAACCTACCTGTAAGAATCATTAGAATACCCTGTTGACAGTACGATCAGAGTGTTCTTTATAACCAGTAAAGCTCCCCATAGCGCCCCTTCCATGAATAATACAAGCAGAATGGTGACAGCATATTACTCTCTATAAACTCTAGTGCCAGGATGGTAAGATGGTAGAGAATCTCTGCTGTGTATCCCTTTAAACAGCATCAATGTAATCAATTTAATGCATAAATTGAATCAATTTAAATGCATATCTAGGGAGCTCTCCTTAGCATTGTCTGCCAGCACCCATTGCAGTCTGCTAGTAGATTAGAAGACCTTTTCTATACTGAGATACTCCAGACTATTGGGCAACTTAGGCACATACAACTAAGAGACAGCTAAATAGAAATTGTAAAAACTTGACATAAGACAACAATAATAAAAATAAAAATGAAGGTGGAAATGCCCTTTAAGGTGTTGCTTCCCAGGAGATGCTACAGTACCAAATAAGCCTCTCTATTATGGAAGTGGTAATTTCGTAGTACATAAAACTATTATGAAAATGATTGCTTTGTGCAGTGAACATTTGTAACACTTCAGTCACTTCTAATCATGTGCTATTTGCTATAAAAAGGTGATTGTCAGATGGAGAATTATTAAATAAATAATGATAATTAACTAGAGATGGCCTATGGCATTCCCCAGCCAGGCTGTGGTATAATGTAGCAATGGGATGAGACAGCGATTTTCAGTCTGATTGTTTGTGAAACACACTTGATGTTCCCTGCAATCGGCTGTCACTCTTGAGCATGTAGTGATGCGGGTGACACGGCCTGTGTCAAGATGGCAAGCTGATTACAAAACCTGCAATTGAACTTCATCATTTGTGCCTCACCATATCGCAGACAGTGCTAAATCCACAGGGGTTTTCTTAGAAATGCGTTTAAAAAGAATAGGAAAAGGAATTGGGGAACAATACTGTACATGAAAAGACCGAAATTCAGAGCTCCACAGGCTATAAAAACATAAGTGTATTAAAATCAAAGTTAAAACATCAGAAATTTCCTAAAATTTTATATCTGCAAGCACTGGCAGTAATGATAAGTTTTATTTAGGAATATGGCACTTCTGACTGCTTTTGCATCACTCAGCAATAAGTGATTATGAGTACTAGAGAAAACTAAACTCAAAGAGAATGTATCAGCATAAAATATAAAATATTTCAATGAGGTTTTTTATCATAAACATGTTTTTTTTTTGGAAGGGAGTAATTTTTATGTGCCTATCCATGAAATATTTTAAGTTTTATACTAGACACTGGGAGCATGCACTATGCATTCTCTTTTCGAGCAGCTCACTTTTGAGCTTTACTGTTTAGACTGAGACAGAGTCAGAAGAACACATCCCCTTAATCACGCATGAGCAGGAATGTCAGCTTACTCTAAATGCTATACTGTGAATTATAAATTGAAGTCAGAGGCCTAAATAAAGAAAGGACGGCACTTTAAAAGTACCTAGTGGTTGTGACTCGTGAGTAGTATAGTGATATATTGAATGAACTATTTGATTGCTGAACTGCATTTATTATACATTGCGTGAACAGGGGCTTGGTGAGGCTCCTCGGCAAACAGCTGAAGATTGCCCAGTGTGTGGCTAGAGTTGATTTGGAGAGGGTTTTATTATCATTACTTTATTATAATAACCTTTCGTACTGCAGGAGGCCTAGGATACCAACACTACACATAGATAAGGCTTATTATGCATTTTACTTTGCCATGCTCTGGGTGTACATCATATCTTCCTCAAGTCTGTATAAGGTCTCCTTCATACGTTCATGTCCATTGACATCCATGACACGAAGGTTGATGGTTCATCAGTGAAGATGTCCATCAAGGATCTATGTTGAATCAATTTGTCCGTCTTTCGCCTTCTGTGTTTCACCTGTATTCCACAGTCACTGTGAGGCTGAAAATTAATTTTCTGAGCACCAGTTAAAACCATGAGCCAAACACGGACGCCATTTGTGTTTAGTCCATAGTTTTTATAGACCCATAGACCATAATATGCTTGAGAGATCTGTAATCACCAACAAGAATAGAGAATGCTTCTGTGGTGTCACCTGGACCCACGGTCCATGGATAATAACTGATGTACGAATAGGTACATTAAAGTCAATGGATACATGAGCAGTTAGTGGAGACCAGGGAGAGCACATGTCTGTGATTCACCTCCCTTAGGCCTAGTTCACATTTCCGTTTTTCACTGACGTGTGCTGTCCGCATTTTCACACACGTACCCATTGATTTAAATGTGTCTGCTCACATTTCAGTATTTTTTACTGACCATGGGTCAGTAAAAAAGACACAAAGACATGCACTACTTTGATCCGTGATGCGGACCAAGCACGGCCATTGAAGTCTATGGGTACGTGAAAATCATGGCATCTGTGGTGCATCCATTTTTCACTGAAGACAGGTAGAAAATGCTCTAGAAATTAATTTTCAGCTGAGCAACATCCATGAATTACGGATGACACACAGAAGGAAAAAACGGACACACGGAAGCAGCACAGATCCTTCATATACATCTTCACGGATGCTTTTTTTCATGGACTTGACAATGATAGGGAAGTGTGGACGAGGCCTTAGGGCTCATGCACATGAACGTATTTTCTTTCCATTTTTTTTGCGGACTGTATGCAGAACCAAGTGCATTCTGTTTCCGTATGTCCGTATTTGTGTTCCACAAAAAAATAGAACATATCCTATTATTGTCCGTGTTACGGACAAGGAGAGTACTGTTCTATTAGGGGCCAGCTGTTCCGTTCTGCAAAATACAGAATGTATACGGGCGTCATCCGTATTTTTTGCGGATCCGTTTTTTTCAGACCACAAAATACATACAGTCATTTGCATGAGCCCTTAGTCTGCGAGCATGTTTTTTACCACTGCAGCTGCTATAAAGCACATACCCCCTGCTGCAGAGATACACATGCACCTCCAATCTGGCAGCAACTAGGGAATTACAACTTGTAGTTCATGAAGCTAAAATTAAACAGATGAGGCTTTCCCTTTAAAGACATTATGAAGTCTGTGTTCTTTGCCGAAGCGAGATTGAAGTAATACATATATACAGCAACTGCATTCAGCAAAAATCTATTTTTAAACCATTAGGAACATTTACTGCACCATTGGGTCAATATCAATAATAACTAGAATTGCTATTGATACTCATGCAGCCCACCCCAAATCATTAACACCACCTTTGTGCTCCAAGTGCTGTATCCCTTATCTGGAATTTAACAAAAAAGAAGAAATTATTTATAAGCGCTCAGTGTCCCTATACGTTTAATAATTTATCTGTTGCTGCCGAGAAGTATCAGTAAGGTCAGCATGGCCCATTACTCTTAATTGTAAAAGAAAGAACTTGATGCGTTAACATTTTTTAGTGATACAATCAAATTCATGAGAGAGCTGTTAAAATCCTGTCTGCTACATGAGAGCTGTCAATACTGTTAAATACTGCTGAAGCAGGAGCTTACTATAAATGTATTTACCCTCTAGCACCAGTCATTTATAGATGTATATAGCAATTTTATTCCACAAGCAGTTAAAAAGGACAACTGGGGAGATATCAAGTTGTTTCGATTTTTTGGGAAAATGAAAGTTAACGTTAAACAGTAAAGTTAATTAAACTTACCGATACACTTTAAGTATGAAATCTGCACTGATGTCACAATTCCCATAGTTCTAGCACACAGGCAGTTCATTACCTAAACCAGCCCCCTTCTCTGTTTCTGCATCAGCTGGCACAGGAAGAGGAAGAAGCTGTCTGCCTGCGTCAGAACAAATGCGTAAATTCATTCCTAGACCAGTGATACCCAACCTGAAGCCCTCCAGCTGTTGTAAAACTACGACTCCCATCATGCCTTGCTGAAGGCTGATAGCTGTAAGCTGTCCAGGCATGCTGGGAGTTGTAGTTTTGCAACAGCTGGAGGTCCGCAGGTTGGGCCTCCCTGTCCTAGACCATGGGTCCAGCACTAGAATCCATCAGAATGGGGTATTTTTAAACTCAATATTCATGCAAAATATTTTTATTTACATTATTGGTTGTTGTTTTTTTCATTCTGGTAGTACTATGCCATCAAAAATTTTATACTGTGCATAAATGATACAAATGATAAGTCATCCAAAAATAGATAAGCATTCCATTGTCAGTTTACTGCTGCTGTGAGGGGAAAATATTATCTGCAAGTAATCCCCATGATAACAGTAGGTGTAGAAAAGTATTGAGATAATGGCATGACAAATAACAGCCTAAAAAACCATATAGGGACACGCATTACACTTACAAAAAACTTTATTAAACATGTAATATTAATTACACCATAAATTCATGTCACTTATTACAAAGAATGGCAGAATAAAAGGTGGTGGCTGAAAGCCAGGAGCTCCTGCGTCCACCGGGAGGTCCAAATACGACAAATAAATAAGTATATATATACACCCAGGGTAGTATCCCATGAGATGTGTCTATACTACTCCTTACATATAAATCTGGCTACAAAAGCTCCTACCATTCATTATCCAGTTGCTAAAGACAACAAACATAACTCTTATACCTGGATCTGGGTAGCCGTCAGCCGCCACTCGGAGGTCCGCACGATATACTGACGGTTACCCAGACCCAGGTATAAGAGTTGTAATATGTGACATGACCTTATGGTGTAATTAATATTACATGCTTAATAAAGTTTTTTGTAAGTGTAATGCGTGTCCCTATATGGTTCTTTGGATATGTCGTTGCTGAGTCATGCATTTTTGTATATTTGTTTAGTTGGTTTAAATAACAGCCTAAACAAACATGCCCACAGAGCAACATTGCTTTGATCAGTGTAATGTGTGATGCTGTATTTGAGTCACCACAGGAGACTCTCTCTTGTCGGAGTGAGAGGTCTGATTGAGAAAGTTGAGTGACTATTTGCCATGCTAAAGTTCAACACAAAGAGGAAGAACCCGGACCGGAAGTGAATTAAAAAATTATATCCAGAAAACAATCCATCCTTGTTTAATATAAAAAATAAATAAATACATAGAATAGTCACGTAGGTGTAAATAATATGTGACAAAATATTTTGAAGGAAGGGTCCCATTAAAGTACATTACTAAGTTTTATAAAAGATTATATTATCAAATCATCTAAACTATTTTACATCTCACAGGACAGCCCCTTTAATTCTTTAGCATCAGTACTCTAGAGCAATGGCCTCTGTGGCTGTCCAGTGGGGAAGAAACTACCAATCAATCATGCCCTGAGAAGCATACTGCAAGTAGTAATTTCCCTACCACTGAAAAGCCACCAATTGGAGATCACTGGTCCTGAAACAAATATTTTTTTGGACTTCTATTTGCGTTTCCTATAAAGTGGTTCCTTCCTATAGTAAACAATGCTGTTCAGATAATCCAAGCAAACTTTGATCAAATATATTTTCAAAAGGCATATACCAGAAGAGTTCATTTCACTGGAATTATATTAGATGCACACTTTTTGATGGCAGCAGGTTCTCTAAGGACCTATGAATCACTTAGACTGCTATGGTTACTTCTAGAGAATTAGTCAGGCCCTGGTTGTCCCATCCCTTTTATGTTTGGTTGGTGAGAAAACAGGTAGGACTCCATTCTCCAGAGCAACTAAATTGCTAGCAAAAGGGAGGGGAACTGACCGAATGGGAACACCTCAAGCGCAAATGTGTCATGATGTTATCCTGGCATTCATCCACACCTATGTCCACAGACTGGTAAGAAACACAACGGTAAAGAATGGATTGGGTTAAAACATCATCTACTTGCAAAATGGGTGATAGTTATAGCGCAGGGTTAGTGAATAGAGCAATATGCAGCATTTTAGTAAACTATATAAAATGAAATTCTGCCTTAAATAAGTATATTTTAGGGCTAACTCTCTTTTAAACAACCGTGTAAATGTTATCATCCAGCTTTTCATAGCAAAATACATAATTGTCATATTAATGTTATATATTTTTTTTCTCCAAGCACATTTGCTGTATTCAGTAAATTACTGTGACTGGGCTCTTAAAAACGGACTTACTGAGCTGTTCATAAAATACTTGAAATTCTTAAACATTCTCCCTTAAGCCGTGACACGGTATGCCACTTATCTGTGTCGCATAGCAGTGTCATACCAGAAAACGAGCAATGTGGACATTTTCTACAGTATGAGAAGATATGTGCAATAGAAATTAAACAAATTTTGTCAAATAGGCATGAAATACTGTCAAAAAGCCAAAATATGGTGTTTGGCAACAGCAATACAGTCTAGAGGCTACGGGTGAAAAGACTTCTTTCCACAAGATGATCCAGAGACGAAAAGGACAATATCCCCTCCAAATGATGACACCTTAAGAAAACCGAAACAATCCTATTTAGGCAATAAGTAACTAAGAAGTGAGCCGTGCTATGTGAGCAATTTTTTTTTTTCAATGTACTGGTATTTGTTCAAATATCATTCTAGAGATGTGCCTGATAAAATGTCAAATTCATACTTAAAATGGGCCAAACCAGGGGCGTAGCTAAAGGCTCATGGGCCTTGGTGCAAGAGTTCAGCCTCTCTTCCTTCAGTACTTTGTGACCAGGGGCAGAGAAGCATATTGCCTTAATGTTGCCTGAGGCAAAAATTGAAATGGCAACCATCCCCCCCATGCCAAATTCTTGACCTAACCTCTTACGTCCAGCCAGAGGTGTAACTTGACCTGCATGCACATTCTATAATACCAGTGTTTTCCTATGCGGCAGAAGGGTCTTTAGGCCCCCTCAGGCTCCTGGGCTGCTACCTCTGCATTCCCTATAGCTACGCCACTGGGCCCAACATATGATAGGAATTTCACTCTCCTGGGCTCTGTCCTCACCTGAAATGAATAGAAGTAGATGTTGAGAAGGCATTGTTAGCACTTATGATAAATGAGGGCTTTCATTTGGAAGTTAAAACCCTAGTAGTAAAGGCACATACTGTAAATATGACTATGGGAGGAATATGTCAGAGAAAGTTAGAGATAGAGAGGAGAATGGAAGGATCCTGGACTATAAGGAGGAATCTGCATGGGATTATGGTCATCCCATGGTAGATCCTTCTATTTTTGTTGTTTTAGAGCTATTTTTTTCCTAGCAGAAAATGGTTGGGTCATTGTTGGGCAGATGTTCCAGCATGGATACAGGCATTTGAATGGTGGTTAGTTGTTGCTGCCCTGGGTTGTTTTCTACCCAGGGTGGTTTCATATATGTTAAAAATAGTAAGGGTTCTATGCCGTTTTTGGGCAAATGTTCCTGGCCTGGTAACAGCTGTTTGAACAGCTGTAAATGGGGTTAATTGTATCTTAGCCTGCAAGTGATAGTTGCCCCATTGGTTAAGGTATTTTGGGTGGGAGGGTGAAGGTGAATAAATTGTGGGGTTTTGCCTCGGGATCTTGTCTTCATGATGTCTTCAACACCCGCCCACCCTACCCCTTTTTTAGGTTTCTTAATTTGTCACGGCTTTGTTATTTAACCTGGGGTAATAATTTGAGCTATGGTATCTGATTTGGGCTCGAGCTTATGGCTGAGCTTTTATTTGTATGAAATTTGTTGTTTAATATATTGAGTTTGCTGAAGCTATTTTATTATGATGAAGTTTGAAGCTATTTCTGCCCAGGTTGAATAATAAAGGCCGTGGTCAGTTTATTTTTCCAGTAAATTTTTGTGTCCTGTATTTTTGTAATTATTGTAATATTTATGTAGTATGACCTATAATGCCATTAATCACCTAACTGTTTTGCTTGAGTCCAGCTCCGGCATTGGGAAAAATACTTAACCGCTAACTGTTCTGCCCCAGCTCGGGCAGAAAGTGGACTGGGAGGGCTGCTTAAGATGCTGCTATCGCCTCAATCGTAGCAGCTAGAAACATGTAATTGGTCGTGTTTGAAAGCTCACATTCTAGGCTTTCATAAAATAAAGAAGAGAAATTACTGTTAGAACTCGAGTCAGGAATAATTGTGGTAAAACCTGCTTTTACTTTCACTTTCAGCTGTATTTACTGCATCCCAATTTCTAACAGTGATATCTTCCCATGTGCTAAATATATTGCATATTGGAATGTCAGCTTTCAAACAATACCCAAACTAAAGATATGAGCAGTTAAAGCAGCTGCCCCTCTTCCCCTTCAGTCTGGAGGAGAATGAAGGAGCAGCTGCATAGCTGACAGCTATAGAAATGTGGTATTATAATCAGTGTATGGACCTACATAATAAAATTATGTTTTTTTTTACCCAACAGTTAATGTCATAAATAAATTCCATAAAATAATGTAAAAATTGCTGTTTTTTAATCTGTCCTGTAAAAATAAAATAATAAAAGTTTTTAATATCCAATATATACCCCAAAATGGTTCATAAAATATGTAAAACTAATTCTGAAAAATAAAAAATAAGAAGAAAAAAGTTCTGACTGCTAGAAAATATTATTGGTCCTTAAGGCCTCACGCACACGACCATTGTTTGATTCCGTGTCTGTTGCGCCGTTTTTCGTGATTTTCTGCGGACTCATTGGTTTTCAATTGGTCCGTGGAAAACTCGGCAAATGCACCATTTGTCCTCTGCGTCAGTGGTCTGTGATTCCAGTCCGTCAAAAAAATATAACCTGTCCTATTCTTGTCCGTGAAAAACGGTTCGCGGACCCATTCAAGTCAATGGGACCGTGAAAAAATGCGGGTGGCCATCCGTGTGTCATCCGCGTTCCGCATCCGCATTTTTTTCCAGATCCCTTGGCAGGCATTTGGCAAATTGTCCGCCTGTCTTTTGGTAATATCTTTTGGGTCATGTCCGCTAAAAGAAAAAGGAAGACACACGGAAACACAACAGAAGCAAAAATGGACACGAATCACGGGAACAACGGAACCTCGTTTTGCGGACCGCAAAAAAATACTGTCATGTGCATGAGGCCTTAGTCTAAAATTAATGATCACTAAGGGGTTAAAAATGCAATATTGTTCCCTGAGTTGTGCACCAACAAGATTTACTGCTGTAATCACTAGACCAACCTGACAGCAAGTGTTCAGCTTTCCATCAGCACCACCACAGGAGGAATAAAGTATTACATATTTCTCTTTGAAATCAATGGGCCACCCTTGTTCTGTACAGACTTGCTGGGTCCTCCAGAGAGAAAGTGAGATAGACACATTCTTTGTAGTTGCTCTACACTCCAGCTAATTAATGGAGGTGATGAGCTCCTCTATTAGTAGGCCATGATAGGGTATTTAAAAATAACAGGCAAACCTTCACCCTTCCCTTTAAGATGTTCAATTCATTTCACGGATAAAAGACGTAAATGATCATTAACAGAGATAGCAGATTCCTTCATGCTTCATGGCTGCTTTAAATGTTTAAATACTAGACTTTGTTTAATACCCACAGAAAAGTCTGAACATCTGTCCAGTAAGGCTTGCCGCACAGTGAAAAGTATAATAAAACTGACAATGACTCAGTTGTTAGAGACTTTTCTTCAGTCAGGTGATCAGCCCCAGTTCAGCAGGGACCCAGCTCCATCCTGTTAAATATCTTTGTCACATTTTTCACTGTCAGAGCACGCTTGAAACACCATTCATCATTACCATTTCTAACCTACCAATGTAAATTCATAGCTGCTCGATTTAACTCGCCTCTCATAGCCCATTGAGGATTGCCTTTCCTCACCCTTTGCAATATTGCAGTGTTTAAAAAAATAAAGAATATGAGTATGACATCACCTATTACTCTGCTTGTTGTCTTGTTTCATCAAATTTTATCCCCATATATGAAATATAAATCTGTCATAATTTTTTGTTTTCGAAAAATGCTGGTAAAATTCTGAAAACGATTGTGAGAATCCCAAGATGCCCAGCTGACTGAACCAGAAAGAGTGACTAATGTAGCCTCCACTTTCCTTGGCTCCTGGCCTTCCTGACAGCCTCAGCATCAGAACACATTTTTGTTCTGCAGGAACTCATCTTCTATTTATAACATCGGCTGACATAATATTATTAGAGATGCTTTTATAGTTTAACGGCCATTCTAGTGCCTGTGTGAGAGGGGCTACACGTTCCTACTGCCTTTTCATACTTTGTTTTTGGCTCAAATCATAGGTTACATTACGGGTTCCTGATGAGGCATCATTGTTCGAAGAAACACGTCGAGCCTTGGACATTTTTTTCATGTGTAGCCTGTTAGAGCAATGAAGACAACTTTAAAATCCTGAACATAATTTTCAACGTTTGGGTTGGATACCAATACCCCGAGTTTTCCGCACCATCTTTTTACATATCTAGCCTAGGGACAGGTATCTAAAGGGGTAGTCAGCTATACCTTTGTCTTGAATATTGGATCCCTAGATTTTATTTATTACATAACCATTTTTATTGGTGCGAATAGCACTGATTTTATTCCCCTTTTCCCAATTGAGTTTTGGTTCAATAAAGTTTTTTTGTTTTGGTTTTCTGTTAGCTTAGTCAATTACTAAGGGGTCGCAAACCTGTGTTGTTGGGATCGTATACGTTAGCCTGAATTTAAATACAGTAAAGATCACCCTAAACATTAGAGGACATGGATGGATGGTTACTCAGAGAATATATCAGATGGTTCTTCATTGAGGTCAGACTATAGTGCCCTTCATGAATGACTTCACATGAAGAATATTGGCCAAAAAGTTCACCTCATTTTCCTTTGTCTTCACCCATCCATCTTCTGAGAGTGAATTTTAATTGATCACATCAAATGACCAAGAAAAGAGTTCAGAAGAGGTTTAAGTTTTCTGTTTGCTCAACTGAAATGAATTATGGAACCCCATGATTACAAGATACCAGGTGGAATATTTATAGCATTTAACCCAAGACTGGTGGGACCTCCAGATGTAGACACACCACTGGCCACACATTTATAGGATGTTATACAATATGGAAAAGTGATTAAAATCCACAAGACATTGTCTTATATTTGTAGTATTGCCCACTGACATTATGGGAAAAAAGATCATGGCCAAGACAGGGTTTTTATATAGTAATTGCAGGTTCTCTTGAGGTTTTACTTCCACTCTGTAAGATTCAGGGGTTGTCCCAGAAGCATGGCTTGGACATGTTTTGATGAGATCTCAATCTGCAAAACAATGTAGATGCGTATGCTTTTCAGTGTCAGTGGAAAGCTGCCTGATAAGCCCTTAGAATACTATAATGCTGCCATAGGTGTTCACCCCACAACATCCGTTACCTTTGGAAAGGTCGAAGATAAGTCTAAAAATAATGATAAGAATATTAAATCTTATAACAAGGATATGTCACCATGTTATGATCATTGAGACACTGACCGCCAGGACCCCTACTAATCATGTAAATGTTTTTCCCTGCATAGTGGCATCACAGCCACCCAGATGCAATTTAAGGTAATGGGCATAGCAGCAGTTCACCTGACTGTGAGAAAGTGAGGCAGCAGTGATTTCACTCTCAGGATCACATGGGACCCAAGCGATCGAAGCCCCACTGATCATGAAGTGATGGCATATCCTAGTGACATACCATCACTTTATAAGATGAGAATAACCCTTTGAAATCATTTACACTAGAGGACAACTCAAGGTTTTGAATTCACAGGTAGTTTTATTTATTGATGGGAAAATGGGCTTTATGATAGCATGAATGGCTTTATACGATCCATTTAGGAGTTTTCTTGGGCTATCTTCATAGCGACAGAGTAATTGTTTTAAAATCCCCCTTTTGTAGCGTGTTATATTTCTTTTATTGGTCCAGTAATATTCTTGAGTGGTCTAAACTTCTCATAATTGAGATAAAATGCCAAAGTTGGTGCAGTGGTTTAATGAAGCGTTTCCCTGAGTAGCCGTGGAAATATCATCAATCATTAAAATGCTTTGCTTGCCACCTATGTTTGTACCAACAAATAATAACACAAGAGTCATCACCGAGAACAGGACAGTGCAGTAAAAACCACAAAGAAATCATTATTAAGACAGACTGCAAATTCACACCCAGCACTCATGATACAGGGGTCACTTTGTGACTGGCTGATATTTTATGTGATAAAAACTAACATTGTCATTGTAACAGTCACACAATGACAACGACCCCATAAATTTATAGGAACAGAGAAAGCATTGTTTAAGAAATACACTTAAAGGTCATTTTCAACAAAAAAAATTAGAAAGGTTGCCCACCACGTATTTTATACATACAGTACAGATTTAAAGATTTTAGTAAATAGCCCCAACATTTATTAATTATTGTCTCACAGTTCTGGACAGTTTGGGGCATGCTCCAGATTTGAACCTCATACCTGTCTGTGAGGGTCTCTCATCCATGAAAGGACAACCATGTAGTGCATCACTGCAGTGTGGAAAAGTTTCATCTGGTAGGTCTAGCCACATCATCTCATCACTACCACAACCACTTTATGAGTTAGACCCATTAGGCAGGGCTATCACTTGAGGTTCCTAGTCCCTGATGGAAAATCTGTAAGAGACCCCCCACACACCATGTCCTATTTCAATACTGGTTTGCCTTTGGCCCTTTCAGGCCCCAAGAATAAGTGTGACTGCTGCCTTTCCATCCCCAGTAGCTACGCTCCTGCCATTAGGCGTCTGTGAGTGATACATTTTCAGACATTTGTTAAGTCATCCTTTGAATCTCTATGTACAGATTCATTACATATGGATATAGCACAGCCAATGACAATGTCAAACTGATTCTTAGGGTCCAAAAACCAGTTCAAACCAGTTCACTCAATCAATGACTAGCTGACAGATGGAGTCTAAAAGAAATGGTAGATTAAAATTCAGGTTCTGTGAACAATGTCATACACACAGTTTACTCTCCATTTTACCATAAAATCACTAGACTTAAGGCAAAACAAAATCTGCTGGTTCATAGACAGTTGGTGGTTCCACCAGGCAACTGTTTATGCATCCAACTGAACCAGGCGCACAATAAAGTGCATTGTTCTCAGTTGGACTATGGCACCCTACGTGAGCAAGCTCGCCCATAAACATCTCATGTATATTCAACTGATTGCTTATTTTGCTGGATATATTTCACCATATGAGCTATGCCGATTTTTGTAAAAAAAAAAAATTCACCAAAAAGTACTAAAAAATGAACATGAGGTAAAAAATATATCCCTTACAATGGCTTGACAATTCAAACAACCAGTGGCTGATTTCAATTAGTCCTCTGTAATGCTCTACGTTTCCTGCAGAGGCAGTGTCGGGAAAATGAACAACAATTACAGCATAGTTCCAATGATAATAACAGCTAATGCCAGATGAGCGCTACTTCAGCTTTACTCCAGAGCCACCACCAGTCAGCTCCTGTTTTATATTGTGTAATCCAGTTTTATAAGAGTTGTTTTATATGTATAGTTTGTTTTGTGATGCTGTTTTACTTCAGTCTTCATTACTATCTTTTTCCTAAACTGAAGGTATAAATTATTTTGTCATATTTACTCTCAATTACATATTCAATTTACAGTTTAAATACTGGATAAAAAGATCAATTAACAAATATGAGTTTATAGTACATATAAACTGAGAGTTATGCTTTCAAAAATGTATTATTTTAAAAAATGTACAGTTCACAGTATCAGAGTATCATAATATAGGCGGGACTCTGGTCCTCTAGTAGATCAGGTTGGACCTTGTAGGGCCATCATGCTTAAAAGGATTTTCCAGGTTTGAGAACTTTTTTAAATTTCAAACCCAGCCTGCTTGACCTGTTATATAAAAACTCATACTCACCTGCTCCCTACTGCTCCACTCCAGCTCCCTTACTTCTGCGGTCTTCTGGTCCCCATCCTATAAACTTCTGGTTGGACAGGGTCACATGCACTGCTGAAGCCAAAGGCTGGCCTCAATGGCAAAGTGTGCATCATGTCATCCAGCAGCGATATGCCGCTTGGGCACCAGATTCTGATGCTGCCATTCATTGGTTGCAGAGGCACACATCACCTTGACTGCTCA
Organism: Bufotes viridis; assembly: GCA_033119425.1. Classification (NCBI taxonomy): domain Eukaryota; kingdom Metazoa; phylum Chordata; class Amphibia; order Anura; family Bufonidae; genus Bufotes; species Bufotes viridis. The sequence continues at coordinate 78,099 of JAKVIS010000117.1, read as the reverse complement.
GAAGTTTACAGGATGGGGATCAGAAGACCGAAGAAGAGAACCAGGAAGTCGAAACAGAGTGGCAGGGAGCAAATGTTTTCCCAACAGGTGCAGCATGCTGGGCTTGAAGTTTAAGAGTCCCCAAACCTAGAAAACCCCTTTTATGTAGTCAATCTATTTCTTACCCCCTGCAATCAAGCTGGTGATACGTTAGTGATCGCACAAGTCAACCCATTCTACGTATACTTTTTTGGGGCTTTTTTGTTTTAGAAATTCTGTGATTTCAGAAAGGTTGCAGTATAAAATATAATACATTTCAGACTATTCCGAAAACTGCTTGAGGCCAGATTTAAAAAGAAAAAAAAAGGAATGAGGAGCAGATTATACGTGCTCCATCTTTTATTTAACAGACTGATACGTTGTCTGGTGACTAAGGAAATTTCCCTCTTCTCTTTGTCTGTTATTTTTCTTTTTTTTTTCTTCAATGATCTTTTGATCTCTTCCAAATTGAGCCTGCCAGCTTCTATTCTGTCTTTTGAAACCTTCTACACCCTACGGCTGCAAATCACATGCTGGCACCGTCACGGGTCAGCGACCTGCTAAATGTTAAATGCTAATAGCTTTGGGGAAAAATGGCAGCCTTGTTGTCAGTCTGTATAACACCTTATCCACAAAGTTTGAGCAAATTACTTTCAATAGTTTCATCGGCTCGGTTGCTGCAGAAAGGGAAATATGGATGTTAACATTAAAATCTTCCTTTTTTTGCAAGGGTTTAATGCTATATGTGCATAGAATTGAGGCAGCCAGTCTCTCATTTACTAGTACAAATTTTTTTTTTAGCAGCCATTCTCACTGCAATGATAACAATGATGGAGATCGAGCCTGGGGTCTCTGCCCATTACGCTCTTGCCATAATTTCTGGTATGAAAAGGAAAGTGACAACAAGATTAAGGGTACTTTCACACTTGCGTTGTTAGATTCCGGCAGGCAATCTGTATGCAAACGGATACCATTTGTAGACAGATCCGGATGCGGATTCGTCTCACAAATGCATTGCAATACCGGATCCATCTCTCCAGTTGTCATCCAGAAAAACGGATCCAGTATTTATCTTTTTCACATTTTTAAAGGTCTGTGCATGCGCAGACCGGAAGACCGAATCCGTCAATGCGGTAATTTTAATGCCGGATCCGGCACTAATACATTTCAATGAAAATGAATGCCGGATCTGGAATTCCGGCAAGTGTTCCGGATTTTCTCTGTCCAAAAATCCATAAGAGGGACTGATCTGGCCAAAAAACATAAGAGGGACTGAACTGATGCATCCTGATGCATCCTGAATGGAATGCTCTCCATTCAGACTGCATTAGGATTAAACTGATCAGTTTTTTCCGGTATTGAGCCCCTAGGATGGAACTCAATACCGGAAAAGAATAACCCTAGTGTGAAAGTACCCTAGCAGCTTCCAGTTGCTTCACAAAACAAAAAAGAAATCTCGAAAATGTTGAGTGATGGCAGATTGATGAAAACTGAAAGAAAAACAAAACAGCCAATCACAACACAGTTTTCGTTTTTCAGTTGCAGAATCTGAAGTAAAAGCTATGCTGGGATTGGTCACTATGGGCACCAAAGACTATTTTTCTTTTAGACAGCCTCATAAGTATGCAGGACATTGGCCGTTTCACTTCCAGGTCCACCTGACCATGGATAATGATTACCTCTACCCTAAATGACCAAGAAGCTCCCATAAAAAGGACACTTTGGGGCAAATTTGCATAATCCATGTCCTCTTCTCTGTCCTCATCCTGGTCATTCCCACCCCTTCTCCTCGTAACTATGGGAGAAATCATCATCTGCAAGTCTCTTGTGAAGATGAAGTTTCAGCATCTGACAGTACCCAACGTGCCTTATTGACCCTGCGATGTCTCTGCAATCTGTTTCAAACTTTCAAAAACCCAATGGTCTTTATCAATGGAACTGTACTTTAAAAACACTCTGTCACCATGCCAACATGCTGGGTAGGTCCCTGAAAAACATAACTATACCTCCTTCTTGTGTACATCTGATCCTCTAATCATAAGAAAATGACAAATTTTAAGCAAATAAGGTTTTTGGTGCACCATGGGGGAGGTTGTTTAGTTTGGGGCACCTGGCTTCCCCTGTGTCATTACTACCAGCTCCTAATTCTCAGGGACTGGCAAGAGGTAGGGCTGGGGGGTGATGGTGTGCCAAATGGAGCAGTCCTGTCTACAGTGTACCGAAAACCGTAGTTGCATAAGAATGAAAGGAAGCATTTCTTTGGATTAGTGGATCGGATTTTCACAAGAAAAGTATGGCTTTATTTTTGGCACCTACCCTGCTTTGCGGTAGGTTTACTTTGAAACCCTTTTTGGAGGTGACAGACTCCCTTTGAAGAATCCCCTCTGCAAAGGAATAACTTGAAGCGCTGTCAAAATCTGTAACAGGCACTAGTGCCAAGTAAATGCCGCTTCCGCACCTCCTACAGCAACCCCCATTCTCCTCTGAGGTCTTCTACCAGTCCTGGCATTAAAGGAGAATAAAGAGAAATGGAGGACTTGTAGCTAGATGTATGAATTCAGAGAAGTGGAAAATTGCAACCTAGTCCTATATAGGAACCAGGGCCATGAAAAGAGCACTCTTAGATTATCTATGCTTGTTACATCACTATATACATAGACCTGAGAAAAAAAGGAACAAAAATATCACGGACAGACTGAGAGTGGTCTAGGCCCCGAGAAGTCAAGGACGGGGATTCCATGCCACCCATCATAATAACAATACAACCAAAATGAATGTTGCATTTGACTGGGGGCTTTTGGTCCTTCTGGCCATGCCCAAATGTATAAATACTTAGTTCATACCTGGGTCACATTACTTCAGTGAGGCTTTTGGCAAAGGTATTGGCGTGAGGAGGTTGCAGTCGGACTTAGGCCAATGAGTCTACATGGAGAGCCTCGCTATCCCTCAACCATTTCTATTACAAATTTATTGTTTTCGCTTTTCTATTTTGTCCCCATTCTCCATCCTATTTCACAACATGTATCATCTTCCAGCATTCACTTTCCTCTATCAGTATTAAACAATGTTCCTTCTAAGACGAGCAATCAGAAGATGAAAGACTTGAAAAAGGGCCCTTTACCTCGAAACAATCGTGAACCTTAGCTAGTCCTAATAGGACCGTTCATCTTCCGAGTAGTTTGTTTCCTCTATTGTCTACTACTTATTGGTTATGTTAAGCTTTTTTATGTGCATTAAAGCCATTTATATGGAGATTGCTGGGCTCTGCTTCATACTGATATACCAATGTAGCAAAAGACGAGTTTGTCAGTGTAGTACAGCAAATGTGTTATACATGTAGGTGCTATGTGTATCATCTTAAAGGGGTTGTCTGCGCTTTTAATACTGATAGCCTACCCTTAGATAGGTGAGTTAGTGCTGCGGTGTCTTCATTATTTGCAGTGCTTCATCGCATACTGTACATATTAGCAGCTGCAATGGGCACTGCCGCAATGTATGGCATGTTACGTGTACGGAGGACTGTAAGCAACTAAGGGGCCACAAAGCTCACCAGAGGGCCAGAGGCTCTTCAAACCGAGTCAGACACCCACCAAACTATTGATGGCTACCCTAACAATATATCATAAATTATTAAAACCACAGACAAGCCATTTAACTCAGTAAGTTTTTACAGTGTCCGAAATATTGTGGTTAAATGACAAGTTTAGCTCTGCTACATTTGGTGTAGACTTGACAAGTATAGATTCAGTCAAGAAGGGTGGTAGAGGCCTAACTGGATAATCTAATGTATAACACGGCCCCCACCATTCATAGTAAAATACTAGTGTAAATTCTTGTTGTAGGCCTTTGGTGACTTAAAGGGGTATTCCAAGAGTTTGATATTGATGGCCTATCCTCCGCCTATCAGATTAGATCAGTGGCATAGAAAGCCTCAGCCATGTTGGTCAAAAATGATAAAGGAGATTCTGCCTCCTACCTGAAGCTCACCTCCAGATATGCCCGCCGGCCCCTGCCCTCGTAGATGGAAAAGCTGACTCTCCCTACCTCGTGACTACCTCATAGACCTCGGTTACTCATAATGGGATGTGCTGACCGCTTCATACCTGGAGAAAGTTTTCATTAGATTTAATGAACAATTTGTGAAATTGCACTGACTGTAGAGTGAGGGCTTCGCATTCTCTGCTCCTAAGCAGTACAGCGCGGTGATGCACATATTGGGTCATTAAACATTCAAACAAAAATAATTATATAATGCCCAGGACGGCCATGAAACGAGAACATGGGAGGCTCCAGGGGCGAATGCAGCACGGCGGTGGAGAAAATTTCACCTTCAACATAATCAAGTGCGGTCGCACTGCATTTTCCGGAGACACGTGTGTGATGTTTAACCCCTTTATTGCTATGGGAAACTCAACTATGTTACAGATTTCGATGAGTTGTTCTCTTATGCCAAGTCCATGCCCATCCTTTAATACTCAAGAAAGGAGGGTGACTGGTCACCGTTACAGCTTCCATAGGTGCGGAATGCGTCTTCGCTGGGGCTTTAACTCATTCTATACCAGACTACTTTCGCATACTTGTTTGACAAAAGCATAATGACTTCTTATTCTATTTAGCATATATGGCACTCTTCCACTGGGAAGGAGGCATATAACAATGGCATAAGGTCCCATGGGCCATTTAGAAGGGTTATCCCAGGATTAATGTAAAAAATGAAAATCAGACATCATATAGCATGGTAGTCTTTTTCTAACAAACGTGTGTAGCTCACATGGACCCAGAGATCTTATTGCTCCAATTGCTGTGCTAAATTTATTTGAAGCTGGCAACCAGGGAGCGTGTCCTTTATCAGGGAAAATGTCCTATATGCTGTAGCTGGTGGCAGTTAAAGGATGAAACTGAGTATTTGCAAGCAGCAAACAGCAGGTGGCGCTATACAGATACATTTCAGTGAATAACTCAATGGCTATAATACATTTTTAATTACATGCAATTACAAAGATATTCAGATTCAGGTTTGAAAAATGTAGAATATTTTTCATCGGACAACCACTTTAACTCTTCTACCTGATGCAGAACTGATCTGGGAGAAGGAACATGTTCTGATAAGAGATGAATTTTATATTGGACTATTTCTTTTGTGCCGCATGGTAGCCCACTGAGCTCCGATCACTCTATACATTTATTTACGGTCAGGGACACAATCAGAAATTTATGACATAAGCTCCTGATGCTTCCCTTCATATCAACCATTTTCCATTGTGTACCCAACGGGGCACATTTAGTGTTTTATGCCACCTTAGTGGTGTAAAAAAAAGTTGCAAATTATGGCACATCAATATCTGATCGTGGGGGTCTGACACCCGGCACTGCTACCAATCAGCTGTTTGAAGAGGCGGCAGCATTTCGGTGAGCATTTCGGCCTGCTCAAAGCATACCAAGCACATAGCCATCCACTGTATAATGGTTGTGTTTGGTATTGTAACCTGGGCCCATTCACTTTAATAGGACTGAGCTGTGCCCAGGCCACGTGACTGATGAACGTGACGTCAGTGACCTAGTAAGAGGCCACAGCCCTCACCGGAGTACTATGGCCTTTTTTCAAACAGCTGTGGCCACAGTGCTCCGTTAAGCGCTGCGGCCTCTTCCTAGGTTACTAACGTCACATTAAAGGGTTTTTCCACTTTTTTAATATTGGCATCCCCACAAATGGGTGTTACCAGTTGGGGGGGTGTACCTGCACAGTTTTCCACTGGCAACACTGATTGGCTAGAGTCAGACACACCAGTAGCTGGTAACACCCAGCAGTGCAATTACTGCAGACTGATGGGAATTTATTTGTAAGCTTCTAGCAGGAATATTACAGAAATGGTACAACATATAATCATAAGAATGGCGACTCCAGAATTGTTATCCCATGGGGAATGCAAGTGTTTTCTAATACAGACATGTCAGGGGAGGGGACAGGTCCCCTTTAAGTTGCAGTGGCCCTATCCAATAACTACTAGGCTATAGGTTTTAACAGATAAGTAAGTGCAGGGCACATACAGTATATAGGCCAATTGTACTGCTCTTGTGTCCTATGTAAAAGGACAAGAGTTACATCAAATGACAACCTCAGCTCTGCTGCATCAGACACCTCAGCTCCTCATGGACAAACTCTTCTAATCGGTATCACTGTAGGGATCATTGTAAAATAAAAAAACGTCTATTAATATGCTGCAACCACCGTCTACCACAGGACGACCTGACTCAATTTAAATAATGTAATTCTCCTACCCCAATGAGAAGGTTCACAGAGCCACTTATGAGCAGCCGCGCAGCTGATACCTGAAACTACAGATTCCCATAAATCTTGTCAGGGGGGAAAGAAATACATTTCAATTTACAGCAGAAACATGAAAAGGCGAAAAGGCAGCACATTCTGGATCTCTGGTGCTGGGCTTTTCCTGGTTTAAGGAGATAAGTAGGACCTGGTGACCTTCCGTCTTATTTTCAACTTCATTATTTGAGCTGACACAACTAGAGGGAGCTGTGATGACTCTTTGTGGCAGGGTGCATGTAAATGGCTTTCTCAAAGGAAATTACTTCTCTAGGCCGAAAGCAACAGTATTAATCTAAATTCTCAGTTAGTCGAGGTGTAACACATAATAACTACGGAGCCGTTTCTGATACTGATCGGCTGCGGCGCTCACAGCTTTTAAAAATAAATCCATCAGTTGTAAAATAACTTTGTAAAGGGAGGAAAAGGCTTATTGTACACACAGCGCAAGCAGGCCGGCACACCACTGTTCTATGTACTCATTCTCAATACAGGGGGCGACCATGTGGAGCTTAGGTTAACCCTCAGTGAGCCATAGCAGACCGTCCAGGGATTTCCAGTATGACATCCTGTGTCCAGTGCTTTGTATGAAGTCCCAGTAATGTAGCTATTAGAGCCCTGTCTGTCTGTCCATCTGTCTGTCTGCCTGTCTGCCTGTCTCTTTATTTAACTCATATCTCCTATCTCATATCAACTTATTTATATATCTGCATGTCTATCTATCTATCTATCTATCTATCGATCGATCTATCTATCTATCCATCTCATATCTGTCTGTCTATCCCTTTATCTACCTGTCTATTTAACTTTCTATTTATCTATCTATCTATCTATCTATCTATCGATCGATCAATCAATCTATCTATCCATCTCATATCTGTCTGTCTATCCCTTTAACTATCTGTCTATTTAACTTTCTATTTATCTATCTATCTCATATCTAACTCACATCTATGTGTCTGTCCTTCTGTCTTCTCTGTCATATCTGTTTATCTATATATTTATCTATCTCATATCTATTTATTTAGCTGTAAATTGAACCTTTTCTGATGTTCACAAGGCCCTTGTGTTTCTTTGTATCAGATTGTGATCATTGTATTCTGACAGTTTTTCTATAGTTTCCTGGCAACCAAATGTCACCATGTAGCTCTTTCCCTATTGTCCGTCATTCTGTATCCAGCCCGAAATGACTGATAACAGAGACCAATAGACTGCATTCAATGCACACATCCCTTCACATATCTATCTATCAATCTATCTATGCATCTATCATTTTCTATCTATTATCTATCTATTTATCTATCTATCTATCTATCTATCTATCTATCTCCTATCTATCTATCTATCTATCTCATATCTATATATCTAATTATCTATCTATCTATCTAATTATCTATCTATCTATCTATCTATCTATCTAATTATCTATCATCTGTCTACTATATATCTAATATCTATCTATCTATCTATCTATCTAATTATCTATCATCTATCTATCTACTATATATCTAATATCTATCTATCTATCTATCTATCTATCTATCTATCTATCTATCTATCTATTTATCTACTGTAGTTATTTCCTAATGGATTTTCTCAGCTCAGTCTTCTGATTTCAGTCCCCATTAGATTGCAATTCTGTGCTTGAGACTACTAAAACAAATATCAGACTTTCTAGATTTGTGGATACCGTTTAAGGGAAACTGACTTTTATTTCTAGAAACAGCAGCATTTTTGTTCATAGGCTATATCTGGTTTTTCAGCTTAGCTGTATTGAATTCAATTTGGCTGACCTGCAATACCAGACATGACCTACACACAAGAGTGGCACAATTTTCTAATCTTACCCAAATTTGCTAAAAGCTTTCCTATGTTTCAACTATTTTAACCTGATGCATATCTATAACTCTCAATATGCATCCCTTAATGACTCATTTGCATAGATATCTGTACCACAATATAAGTATGAACTGCACCCAAAAGAGAACCTAGACATGGGTCCATGCTGGAAATGGGAGTTCTAACTATAGAGCAGTAGAATATTTTTTATAATGAAGCCAAAGGGCTCATGCACACGACCATATGGCTTTTCAGTATTTTGCTGTCCGCAAAAAATGGATCCGCAAAAAATACGGATGACGTCCGTGTGCATTTCTTTTTTTGCGGAACTGAACATCTGGCCCCTAAGGCTCCATTCACACGTCCATAAGTGTTTTGAGGGTCCGCAAAACACGGATCCGCAAAACACAGACACAGGCAATGTGCGTTCCGCAATTTGCGGACCTCACATCGCCGGCACTATAATAGAAAATGCCTAATCTTGTCCTTAATTGCGGACAAGAATAGGACATGTTCTATCTTTTATTGGTACGGAAATACGGAAATACTGTAACGGAATTCACACGGAGACACTTCTGGTTTTTTTTGCTGAACCATTGAAATGAATGGTTCAGTATATGTACAGCATACTGAACTCAAAAAACGTGTGCATGAGCCCAAATTCTGTGAATTTCTTTGCGCTGCCATAAGATCTGAGTGGACAGATATCAGGAGAGCGAGGGCGTCATCTACACCTGAATTTAATTTTTGAATAATACATGAAGTTGGAATCAGGTTAAATGATACAATTTCTTATCTATATATAGAGATTTTCCCAGCGCTCTGCCTATAGGATACATATTTAGAATTACCTAAGGTACAAAAAAAAAATTGAGTCATCTGAATATGTCCGACAGGCTTGTCAAGCCTCTCCACCTGGCAAATTTAATTGGACTCAGCCAAGATAGCATTAAAATCCTTACCGACTTTGTCACGTCTTTTAGTTTATCTCCCCAAGGAAACGATCCTTCAACCTTATATTAAAGTTTTATTATTGACATAATTAACTGATAAATGTATTTAAATGAGACAATAAAGTCTTCCCGGGCTATCTGTCATTACGCCATTTACCCCTCCCCTGTTCTAAGGCTGGGAATTGCCAGAATCACATAGCTTGGAAAGTAAAAGGGATTTTTCACTTGGGAGATTTGGAGAAATGTAAGCAAGATTCCTCGTCTCATTATCTGCGACTGCTGTTTATGGCAGCCTGTAGTGACAGTCACACAGCCTGTCAGTAGTGACCATGCTACACAGGCTGCCATAATCAGCGCCTTCCTTGATGCTAAGTCATGAACCACTGAAAAAGTTCTTCTGAAAATATGTGATAATTGCTTGTAGGACAATTCCCTATTAAGGCCTCTTTCACACGAGCGTGTCCGGATTAGGTCCGGATGCGTTGCGGATGCGTTCAGTGAAAACTGTGCGATTTCACAGGCAAAGCCATTCAGTTTTACCTGCGATTGCGTTCAGTTCTTCAGTTTATTCCGCGCGGGTGCAATGCGTTTTGATGCGTTTTTCACGCGCGTGATAAAAAACTGAAGGTTTACAAACAACATCTCCTAGCAACCATCAGTGAAAAACGCAACGCACCCGCACTTGCTTGCGGATGCAATGTGTTTTTCACGCAGCCCCATTCACTTCTATGGGGCTAGGGCTGCGTGAAAAACGCAAAATATAGAACATGCTGCGATTTTCACGCAACGCACAAGTGATGCGTGAAAAAAACGCTCATGTACACAGACCCATTGAAATGAATGGGTCCGGATTCAGTGCGGATGCTATGCGTTCACTTCACGCATTGCACCCGTGCGGAAAACTCGCTCGTGTGAAAGGGACCTAACTGAAGTCCCTTTAAAGGGAAATTAAGTACAAAGTTTGAACAACTCTGTTTCAACCCTGTTCCTTGTTGCTGGAATCCCCCACCATGCAGCTGTGGGGGGCAATGACAGGAAGACTAAGGTCTCATGCACATAACCGTAGTTTTGGTCCGTGTCCAATCCGCATTTTTAGAGGATTGCACACGGACCCATTCATTTTTAAGGGTCTGCAAAAAAAAAAACAGACAGCACACAGATGTCATCCGTGGGCTGTCCGCATCTGTGTGGCAGGGCCGCAAATTATAGAACGTGTCTTATTCTTGTCTGTTTTGCAGGCAGGAACAGGCTTTTTGATAGTGGGTCCGAGAAAAATTGCGGGATTCACAAGGACCACATCCGTATTTTGTAGATCCGTGATTTGCAGACCACAAAATGCATACGGTCACGTACAGTAGTCTTAAAGGTACATTCACACGACACGTATTTTTAATCTACAAAAAACGCGGATCGGATTGGTCCCATTCATTTTAATGGGACCACAAAAGATGCGGACTGTGCAAATAAAAAATAAGAGCATGCCCTATTTCTATCCATTTTGCGGACAAAAATAGGCATTTCTAATAAAGGTCATGCTGATCCGCAAAATGCTGAACACACAGGGCCAGTATCCCTGTTATGCAGATCCACAATTTTAGGACAGGAAAACGGATGCAGTCGTGTGAATGTCCCCTAACAGAGACCTAGTTGTGTATTGAGTGCAGGTCCTAAAAGGTCCAAGGATCACACAAAGGCTTAATTGTCAGCATACAGTTCAGAATGAGAAGGTGGGTACCCATCTGGCAAACACAGTTAACAATATAAAGAGATTGAAAGATATTAGTGAAAAAAGTCAGATTTTTTCCCATACACAGTGCCCTTTTTGTCCATAGGCATTGTCAGGTACTGCAGCACTCAAGTCCTCCGTCCTCCGTCCAGCGCAGGGCCTGGACAGACACAGGAATGTCCTTTTGAAAAGCTCACTCTCAGACAACAGCACTGTGCTATCTGAGCATGAGCTGCAGGGAGAAAGTCACCTCTCTCCCACCCCTGCAGCTGACAGAAGTTCATTTTTTTAATTCCGCAGCAGAATTGGGTCATGGCCTAACTAGTCAGGGGCGTGGTTTAGTGGGACATGGGGGTGGGGTTTTTAAGTCCGTTGTTTGAATGGCCACCCTACCTGCCCCCTTAACTGTGACCTTCACAGCACTCCGCTCCCTTAACAGTGTCATCCACAGCACCCTGCGTCTTTAAAGCTGACCTACAGCAGTGAAGAAAAATGGCTGGGTTGTTATGGAAACCCGGTGTATATGTGGAGACTAAGGGCCTGCGAGCTTCTATTGGCTGATAAAGATCATGTGACCAGGCTTCTATTGGCTAATCCATTTTTTGGGAATATCTCAGGAACAGTACGTGCTAGAGAGCTGAGGCCTGGTCTAAAACCTTCCCGGACACCTAATGTACCTGTGTGCCAAATTTCGTGATTGTAAATGCGACGGTGCGGATTCCTTTGGCGGACATACACACATTCACTCAGCTTTATATATTAGATAAATCCTTTTAATTTTTAATATCTGCCCAACCCCCAGTCCATATTCCTATCAATTAATGGAGCAAATAAATCACTGTGCTTTTGTGTGTAAATGCATCGGGAGGTTCCCAGAACTCAAGATGACACATAAAGGAGTAAGGAAGTTTATTCAACATGGGCTAGAGCTACATAACACTTATGCTTAACACTTAAACTTAATAGCTATCAGCTATAGCAGTCGTTTGGCTGACATCTATCCCTCCCGGATCCCCCCTACACATACACGTTTGGCTAGGGCAGGAATGTATGTACAGTATGTGTATTCTATTAGAAGAGAGGAGAAATCTGCTACCAGACACTTCTCAGCTTATCTCCCGGTAGAACAAAAGGATCAGGCAAAATTGTTCATTTTGCCCTGTCCTTCTCTATCCGACATCATTTGTCCGGGTAGAGTCATGGGCTCCCCCTACACATTACAGTGTCAGCTCAGAAACCAGGGGAGTAGTGATATCAGGGGAGTCTAAACAATGATCAGCTCTAATGTTTTAACACTGCCTAAGCTCTGTGTGTGTGCTGTGTGCAGAATCTCCGGTGTATTTCTATGAGGTGCTGCTTCACACTGCTCTACCCTACCTACTGCCTGTAAGGACAGAAACCTATCACAAGCAGGAGGCAAAGGAGGCTAAAGCTGCATTTGATAGGAATACTCTGAGACTCTGTAGTGTGAGTTAGGGGACTGCATGTCTATTGATCTATCACTTGCTGCCCTTAGATAGGATAGCGGAGCAAGTGACGTGTGATGAGACCTCACCTTTGTCTAGGCAAGACCAGAGGCATGATGGGAAATATAGATTGCATTAAGGGACCCATATCAGAAGGCCGGACTAAAGCCTAGGTTGTATGGGTTCAAAGGTTTAAGTCACATGAGGGGGTCATGTGATGCAGAGATGGGTAGTGGTAAAAAGTAGGGTTTAGGAAAGTTCTGTGGGACTACAGTGGTCCCTCAAGATACAATTGGTTCCAGGACGACCATTGTATGTTGAAACCATTGTAAGTTGAGTAATCGGTTCTAAAGTTTCAAAATGTCATCCAAGAAAAGAGAAAATGAAGATTTAAGAAAAATTAGCAGATAACTCAGACAGATAAAACAAGTCCTTACATATAACAGAAAGGAATAGCTGATAACTAGCAACTAACACAGCTTGATTGGTTGGATCTGAGTAGGAAGCATTGTATGTTGAGTCTAGTTTCAATTTACGGTGGCTCAGAAAAGACAATTGTATGTTGAAAATATTGTATCCTGAGGCCATTGTATCTTGAGGGATCACTGTATTTTTAAGGGATCCTCTGTGGTCTGTTGAAGGTGTTATGGATAGGTTTAGGATTATAACAGCCTATACTTCATTATATAGGCAAAAAAGTTCTTCAATGTAAACACAAAGGAAACATCTGGCTTTGTACGATGGTCACAAGGTGACCTCCTTTTCCGTAGGGTGACATGAAAGTCATGGTAGTCCATAAAGTTACCACAGTTCATGTGCAACCAAATGTCATCATGTAACCCAGCTTACTGTTAAGGTCATCATGCACATTCAATAGCTATGAGGCGAATGATTGCTCGGCCGACGGCTGTATCTCTCCCAGCTTCCACATACACATTTGGGAAAACCGCTGCCAAACAGTTCTGGCGACGGCTTATCTCCCCTGAGAACAAAAGGATTAGGTGAAAATATTCATTTCACCTGATCCTTTTCTCCCCCAACATTATCTGTCAAGAGAAAGTCGGAAGTTTCCAATACACAAAAGTATCATGTGTATGGCCAGCTTAAAGGCGCTGTCCCATGCATTCCATAAAAAATGAAGATATAGTACTCGGCAATCTCTTTCTAACAAACTTAGAACCAGCCCTGAACCTCGCATAGATCCAGAGATCTCCCCATTCATTGCTCTGCTAGATTTATTTCAAGCCGACAGCTCAGGGGGATGTTTCCATTCTCAGGGGACAAATGCAGCCTGGAATGACTGATAATAGAGAATGATATCCGGTCTTCCTACAATGCCAATTTTGGCCATTTATCTAGGAGCACAGGTTTACTCCAGCTGTACACTTCCACTCCATCGGCGCTCGCCGTCATTTCTTGTTCTGTGTGTCGTATAAATTGGCAGGTTGCGCCTTAGGTGACCTTGTTGTGACTCTTTTGATTGAAGTCCGCAAGCCATTAACTTTCTAATACAATATCCTCCTACATAACCTGTTTTTATTTTTACAGTCCTTTCCCTTCCTTCCTAGAGGTATCCTGCACATGTACGCAAGCCTTACTGGAGCGTAGAACAATGACAATATATTCCGGGCATCACTGTTGCATGTAGGAGGAATTTGATAAGCGGCAGGAGATTTCAAATCACAGACGACTTCCACGTAAATTTCATAGCGTCAGGAGGCTTCTGGCTTTCCATAGGGGTTTTTCCCAGATAATTGCTGAAATTTAAGCAACCATTCAGGGAGTTGTACTTCATTAAGCCAATTTTCACTTCTGCACCCACAGCCGAAAATGTATTATACTAATAATGGACTTTGTTTTCTTCTCTCTATATGTCAAATTGTTAATTTGCATCATGCCGGGCTGAAAGTATCATTTCACTGAAAACTGATTATGTTTAATGTTATGAAACCGTCTTTTCATTAGACTTCCCTATCTCTTGCTTGCATTTTGCTTTCACAATGGTTAATGTGTAAGGTCACGGAAGGATAATAAATGTCGTCTTTAAAATACATTTCAGAGTAAGCCCCACTTACATTGTATGTTCTTCAATGTTTCTCAATTAGTAATAATTCCGGAGTTAAAATTGCATATCATTAGCAATAATGATGTCATTAAATATTGAATTCTTTAGCATAAAATGAATACGGTATCTTATTCTATCTATCTATCTATCTATCTATCTATCTATCTATCTATTATCTATCTATTATTTATCTATCTATCTATCATCTATCTATGATCTATCTATCTATCTATCTATCTATCTAGTAATCTATCCATCTATTTATCTATCCAAATATCTAATTATCCATATATATCTATAAAGCCAATGTAGTGGCCATCACAAAGCCTTGATCTCAATCCTATTGAAAATGTATGGGCAAAGCTGAAAAGGCAGTTTTGTCAGGAGGAATGGGCCAAAATTCCGACCAACTATTGTGAGAAGCTTGTGGAAGGATATCCAAAACGTTTGATCCAAGTCATACAGTTTAAGGGCAATGGTACCATAAATAATGAAGTGTATGTAAACTTTGACTTTGCAGAAAGTAATAGAAATGCCTTAAAACATTCTCTCTCTCATTATTCTGGCATTTGGCAAATAATAATAATTATGATAATCCTAATTGACCAAAAACAGGAAAGGTTTATTCTGATTTCATGTCAGATATTGAGAAAAACATGCAAATGTGTCTTTTTATATAGTGTATGTAAAGTCAACTCTATCTATCGATCGATTGATCGATCTATTTATCTATCTATCTATCTATCTATCTATCTATCTATCTATCTATCTATCGATCTATCTATCTAATATTGATCTATCTATCTAATATCTATCTATCTATCTATCTATCTATCTATCTATTATATATCTATCTATATCTATCTATCTACCTATCGATCTAATATCTATCTATCTATCTAATATCTATCTATCTATCTATCTAATATCTATCTATCTATCTATCTATCTATTTCTATCTAATATCTATCTATCTATCTATCTATCTATCTATCTATCTATCTATCTATCTATCTATCTATCTCTCCCATCTATCTATCTATCTATCTATCTATCTAGCTATCTATCTATCTAGCTATCATCTATCTATCTAATATTTTTATGCATCTCATATCTGTCTATCTATATATCTATGTATGTAACTATCTATCTAGTTATCTACAGCAGAATAAATGCAATAAATCTGGAGTTTGATAAGAAATATTGCACATATTGTGTACCACAAGGTCATCCTTTCCAACACACTCTTCTATAGGCCCGACCTGTCCTAATCTGTCTGGTAATATTATAATCTGAAGACATAATATAAAAAGGAGCTACCGTATTTTCTTGCACAAACCACCATCCATGTTCTTCTCCCACAACCCGACGTCTCCTAATTGTCTTTTATTGCCTATAACAAAATTTCCCAAAAAGTTTCATAAAGCAGCGCTGGACCCGTCATAACGCATTATACCCCATTAAACTAATCACATCTTGCAGCTGAATCTCCGACTCCGCACAACAGGAATAAATAAAATATTACAAAGAGAACAGATCTACAAGCCTTAGCACCGCAGCTTGATCTTGTGGAGCATTGTCTGTGTGTTGACGTATGTTGAACTTGTCTCGTTTTTGCTTATTAGTCGCCGCTTGTTACATTGTCGCTGAGTCCCAATTAAATATAAAATGCAGCAAGTGTTTGTTATTTGCTGCTGTAGGTTGCTGGATACAATATATACAGTGGCGTGGAGAGCACAATAAGACTAATGCGTCCCTGATAAATCTATAGGTAAGGGGCCGTAATGTAAAAACATGTAATCAGCAGGAGCCTATTCTCTGGTGTAGGGTGGGGGAGGGGAACGGAGGGTGTTTATCTTCTTGTTAAAAGTATTTAACTCAATGGCCTGAAGTAACAGTTCAGCAATATGACTTTGGCTCATTAAGCCTCCTACATTAGTTTGCTCTTTGCATACGTCAATCAATAATTAAATAGAGAGGAGATATTTGGCAGTCCGCATTAACCACACTTTAATGTCGGCCATTTTTCCTGTTACAGTCCTATGGCCATTACTGGAAGCCGATCGGAAGTAACCATTGACCCTTCAGTAACAAGATCTCATTTCAGTCTCACGAGTGGCGATGGAGGGAGACAAGGCTATACATCAGTAATCGTCAAATGCAATGGAAGCAGATGGCCCAGGAGGCTCAGAGTCTGGACTTCTTTCATATTCAGTTTTATTTCATTTCACAAAATGTGTTTTTTATGAGTATTCCGCTCTCTGTTTCTATTCTTTTTTTTTTTTTCAGTTTCCCTTTTTTTCTGTTGTCTTATATTTGATATTTTATTACATTTTTTATTTTTATTTTCACTTAACAGGGGAATCATTGATCAAAAGGAAAGATGGGGATTCCTTTGCAAATGCTAGTGCCCATACACTTCACAAGTATGCATGTGTCGTCAGTGGGAAGAAGGGAACAAGCCACTGTCATACGCCTCTATATACGCTTATCTTCGACTAAGGCCTCATGAGCACAGACGCATCTGTTTACTGGTTCACAAATTGCGGGTCTGCAAAATACAGATGCCGGTCGTGTGCGACATTTTTGACCCATTGACTTTAGTGGGTCCGTGGGGCACATTTTGCAGACATATTCTATCTTTTTGTGGAACAGACATACGAATGCAGAAAGCACACAGATGATCCGTGTGCTTTCTGCATCCGTATGTCCGTTCTACAAAAACATTGAACATGTTCTATACCTTAAACAAAAATGTGGACCATGGAAGTGAAAGGGTCTGCAAAAAACTCAAATTGAATACGAACAGTATCTGTACTTTGCAGATCCGCAATTTACAGACTGAAAAATACATACGGTCGTGCTCATAAGGCCTTAAAGGGAAGGTGTCATCAGAAAATAACCTATTGTTTAAACCATGTTTTTATGTTTAAGATTTTTTTTTTTTAATAGGCTTTATTTATACATTTTCAGAGACAATAAATCAACATACAACAAAGGGGAAGGAAATCCAGCAGCAAGTAAACTGGGAGTACCGACTCCCGACTGCTGTCTAAATAGCTTGCAACTATCACATACAATTATGGACAATATGGCAATCAGCAAATTGTCCAATTCAAAAGTTTACCAGCCATGATTAGCGAGCAAGTATCCCTACAATGCCTGGCCCCATCCACTCATCCATTCATACACACAGCGACGTGGATCTATCCATGCATACCCAAAGTCACTCAACTCTCAACCGAGTTAACACATATCCAAGCACCCCACACGTTCTCAAATCTCTCAGGCGTACCCGTGGCTTCGTATGTTAACTTGTACAAGGGAAGCGCGGCATATGTTTAACATTTTTAAAGAATTTTGGATGATGTTATTTTTAATTTTCCATGTCAATATCTATGTTTAAACAAAAACCATAAAATCCTGCAGTTTTCGCTCTGGCCACTAATCCTAATAATAGGCGCCATTTATTGGTCTGTACAGATCACTCTACTGCAGTTATCTGCTTATCTGTAATCTTGTCTATAATGATATTACACAAATCAGGCAATTTGATGATATTTGTCTATTGTATATGGGTATTTTAACAACACTTAAATCCTATAAATGCAGGGGTGGCTGTATTTAGAAGGGAAGCTAAGATATGGCATTCTGTATGATATCACACTGTAGAACAGCTTTATCTCCCCTCTGACTGTGACATGCAGGGAACAATGTGGTCTGTGACTTTCTTTATGTGTTGACCTTGTAGAGACACTGTTCTATAGTAAAGGAAAATCAGCAGATGTCACTTGTTTCCTCCGGAAGAGTTTCTCTACTTAAAGGCATGTATAAGGACAGCTAAAACAGCTAGACTACTGTGACTTTGTCATGAGATTAGAGGGTTAATTATAGTGACGTGCTGCCTTTCAGGTTTTAAGTGTAGTCAGACTTTCAAGGAGTTATAAGAAAAGTAAATGGGGCTGAGCTGCAATACCAGACACAGCCAGTGGACAACGGTGGCACTGTTTCTGGAAGAAAAGTCTAACTTTTTTTTAAAGGGAACCTGTCATCAACTTTATCCTGTCCAAACTAACGGCAGTATAAAGTAGAGACAGGTGAGTTGATTTCAGCGGTCTGTCATTTATAAGGTAAAAGTAAGTGGTTGCCAAGAACCAACATCACAATCATTGCAGATTGGGCCTAGAAAAGAGTCACGGCCACCTGAGAAGAGTCCTGGTTATCATGAATTCCTGCTCTCCCTGCCCACCTGCTGATGACTGACAGTCTTCTACCTAGTTTTCTCCCTTTCTCTCTAGGAGAGAACTGCCAATCATCAGCAGATGGGCGGGAGAGCAGGAGATTATAATAACCAGGACTCTTCTCAGGTAGATTTGACTCTTTTCAAGGCCTGTGCTGCAATGATTATGATGCTGGTTCTCAGCATTACTTACTTTTAGCTCATGAGTGACACACCGCTGAAATCAGCATTTCTGTCACTATTTTATGCTGCCCTCAGTAAGGTCAGCATAAAGTTGATGACAGGTTCCCTTTAACGCCATACAATCCATTTAAAACATGGCTGTTAAAGGAGTTGGCCAGTTTTAGGAAGAAATCGGACAACACTTAGAGTGTGCCTCAAGCACAAAATAGACCATAAATGACCTAGCAGATCTCGCTCTGCCACTCCTATTCTCCCAGCTGGGCTCTGTTGACCTAGTTGCAGTGGTGACATCAGGTTGATAACATGTGACGACTGCACACTGGTCTCAAACAGTGTACTTCAGTTGGGCCCCGTTGCTTAAAATAAAGGATGGCATATCCTAGCTAAATGCCATTGCTTTCTTTATTAGAAATGTCTCTTTAAGTCCAAAAGAGGAGCAAAGCCTAGAAAATAGTGGAATTTGTGGGTGCATGGCATATGTCATGCGCCCCTATATTTATCCCCGGCCTCTATAATGTTAAGAGCCTGGTGTTGTAAGGTTAGGCTATATTAAACTCCATCACATGCATGCAGACATAAACTGTGTCCTCTGTATTATAAATCTGCTGGTAGAGAAGGCCTTTTTCCTCATTTGTTAGTCAGCGATGTGTGAAAATGTTAATGAAAGGAGCTATAATCTATGAGAATTTCACTATTAAAATGTAGTCCACGTCGGACGGTTCCTGCTTACGAATGCACCATTGTACATCAATCCTTCCACTGTGCAGCTAATAATAGCCGTGATTGCCTTTGCCTGTCTAGCCAACTTCACCCTGGCAATTCTGTGATTTGCTAGAACTCTTATTGTAGAAATTATTTTCATTCTATTAACTTCATGCCTTATTACAGGGATTCTGAAGAGAAAATACCGGCAGAAATATTGCAGGTACAAATCCAGCGCAAGCACAAAAGATTTCTTTTTTTTTTTACTCAGGGATAATTTGATGTAAATGCATTAAATTGTGTGATAACGGAACAATCTCCACTATGTATTCAAATTATTAAATTATGCGGCATAGCATAACTAACCGCTATCAAAAGATTGATTTTCTTCTTTTTTTCCCCCCAAACAACATGGTGTTGGCTACAGAGACGTTGTAGGTACGCTATTTAAAGAGGGTTAAAGCAATGAAATTGAGTATTTACAAGTAGAAGTGCTTAGGAAAACATACAATTTTATATAAAACTGTAATTCGAGGGAATGTTACGGTTTGTTGGCAACAGGCAGCTGAATTTGTAAAATAGATTTAGATAAATTGGCTACTGACAGTGACACCTAGTGGCTGGATTGGAATGAAAAACAAGAAAATGAATTGTTAATGATAGCAATGATATTTTTCGGTGAATTGAATACGTTTTTAAAGAGACACTTTTATACAATTGCTCTGCATCTAAACTTTGAAGTAGTTCAGCAGATATGTTGGTCGCACGGTTGGAAAGGCAACCATATAGCACCTGGAGTTTCTCCTGAATTTGAGCAGTACAGAAGTCACTTTGGATTTTTACATGCTGGGCAAGTGTCTCGCCATCATGTCAAATTTTGCAATAAAAACTAAATTCCTACATAGGAATTTGCACTTACATTGCAAAAAGTACCTGCTACTGAGGGTGTTACCTAGTGGTTGAATTGGAATTAAAAAAAAAGAAAAAGAAAAACAATTACTATCGATATTAAGTAAATTTTTTTGTGAGTTAACTATGTTTTTAAAGAGCCTTTGATCTGCATCTAAACTTTCAAGTAATGGTAGGTTGGTGGCATGGTTGGATCAGCAACCATAAAGCATCTGAAGCTTGTGCAGCAGTGACTTTAGACTTTTATATACTGACCTAATCTCCTGCAGTCAGGTCAAAGGCGACTATATTAGGACCAAGTTAATAGTCATTATGGCTACTTTGCAGGAAGTTCTCTGATTTAGATTTTATGAGATTTCAGATTTTTTTTGGAGTTTTGTGCAAGATATTTCCAGACTATTGGATACCATATTTAACAACTTCTATTTTACCATATATCGTTTTGGCTTTCTTTGTTGCTTTTTTTACTTGGGGCTTTTCATCAGAATAATTTTACTGCAATTACATAAAATAACAAGAGGATGATACTCACCTTACCAATCACCTGTTGCTCCTGTGACAATCCTTCACAGGTCCCCCACCAGTTTCTGTTCACCCAACTTCAGCAGCTGCATTGAATATATGTCACTGGAGCCTTATAAACAGAGACTCGTGGAGTACCTAGGAAGCACTGGTACAGGAGCAACAGGTGATTAGTAAGGTGAGTATCACATGTTTTGTTATTAGTATTACATATCATTGTCAGTTGTTTGGAAAACTAATGTAAAGGAGTTTTTCAGCCATAAACATTTATACATAAGTTAGGTGATTTGTTAGACGAGCAGGATCTGACCCAATAAATAACTAGAGCAGGAAACCCCAGTCCATGATATCATGAGTGGAGTAACCAGGCATGTGCCCTGCCACCCATACAACTCGATACAAGGTATAGAAATAGCCCTATGAGAGCTGTTGAGCGGTAGCAATCTTGCTTGGCCAATGCAGTAGCAATTCATGGAGATCGCAGGCACTGGATACATGAAGCACGGTCTTTACAAATAATATCTATAATTTTCCAAGGCTGTGTATTTGAGATGGGGGCTGAGTCTCCCTCTTATAATCTGTACAATCTTTTCAAATCGACTAAGGGGGTAACTTGTCCCTCTCACTTTTACTATATTAGTATCCCTGCAATGTAATACAGTCTCTACAGATGGACAATCTGTACTTTTTGTATGATGGCAAACTTGAAGTTTATTTGTCCCACCACATGCAGGGATGTAAGCGTTTATCTACTCTGCCAGGTGCTCTGCACTACTTCCTCTATGGCAGGCATGTCCAAAGTCCGGCCTGCGTTCCGGACTGATACAGCCCCACAGCTAAGTTGGCCAAATATAGATTTTACGGCCCCCGGAGTGAGTTCACGAGCACCTCTCAGTACTCCGGGAGAAGGAATGCCCTAATCTCGCGAGATCTCCGACGTCGCGAGATTTGGGCTTTCCCTCTCCCTGCGTCGGCTGATAACATTAAGTCCCGCTGAGAGAGATCCCAGGTCCTGAGCAGCACTAGGGGACTCACTAGGGGCGGCTGTAATATATATATGTGGGCTTTCGTTCTCCCTGCGCCGGCTGATAACATTAAGTCCCTCTGAGAGAAATCCCAGGTCCTGAGCAGCACTCGGGGACTCACTGGGGGCGGCTGTAATATATATATATATGTCAAATAACGAAAAGTATGCCGTTTTCAATAAACTTTGCATAAAATTGTTAATTTGCATTTCATTTTAATGGTTCTAAGAATGTCGGGCAAAATGATTGGCCCTCCTCGAAAAAAGTTTGGATACCCCTTCTCTATGGTTACTTAACCTTCTGTGGAATCCAATACCAATTTCCCTTTGGGGCTGGCACATATGCTGTCACTTTGCTGCTTTTGTAACCTACAGGTTGAAAGGTTTCCCTGCTCAGCTCTGCTCCTTGCGCCAACTTCCCTCACAACTTACTCAACACTGACCTCACTTCTTCCAGAGGAAGGGATGGGGCCAACCCAACCTCACTAGGGACCTGCATACATAGCCTGTGGGACATACAGTGCATAGAGTACAGTACACAGTGGGACACTGCACCAGTTGCCATTAACTATCCGATAAAGATTGTCCACACTCATCCAGAAATTTATGGTTACCTTTGGTTAGAAGTGTACTGTATGTTAAAGGCAGTTTTCTTTCTTTTATAACCAAGGGGAAACTGAGATGAAGCGAGTCAGCGCAGCCTCCAAATGATCAATTATTTCATTTCCAAGAAGAGTTAACCTGGATCTTTCAAGCAGAATAAAAACCTGACCTCTTGCCTTACAGTTGTAACCGTTTACAATCAAGACTGTGGAGACACTTGAAACTGGTGGCTAACGCACTACGGACGTGTAACAAAAAAAAAGAAAGGAAAAAAAAAGGTTATTTGATTCAAAACTCAAAGGAATTTACAATTACTCTGTAGACTGGGCTAAAGAACATAGACCTTTTAGCTATAGGGGTCTAAAGACAGTAGTCAGACATGGGTCCTGGTTACTGAAGGGCTAGGTAGGTACATGGTAGGTGGGAACCTTGTGATAAATTTTACATTGGGACCCAGGAGCTTCACGCTACATGATTGGACCTTTTATGTCCACCATACTCAGCTATGTCCAATTTTATTGTTAGTTGTAGTACTGGGTTGGATAGGTAAGACAAAGGGGTAAATTCTTCCAGGGTCTACGCCAGAGCAATGGTGTGCATAGAGATGACTGGGCTCCAAAGCAAAGATTAAATTGGGGTAATTTTCAGTGCTGGTTGATGCATGCCATGATGTTCTGATGTAGCTCAGGTCTGTAATATGTTATGCAATAGCTCAGGTGTATATGTGCAGTGAACCAGTGGGTCACTGCTACATGATCAAAGACAGTGTGTGTCAGATATGTAATGTGATAGGTTTCTAATGTTTTGTGGTGTTATCTATCTATCCAGGAAGAGGTGGGCCCTAACCCCTGGGCTTGGCTCTTTTCTGTTCAGTTGAATAAGTCTAGATCTAGTAGCTGAAGAGACAGCAGCTTAAACCATAGCCAGTCCTATGACAGCTACAGTCATTATATGAGAACCAAGGGGACATGGCCAGGAAGCATCTCAGAGAAGGATTGTAGTTCAGCATCTTCAAGAAGGTTGAACAGACATAACAAGAGGGTGTAAGTGGGAATCTGTAAAGGTAATGCTCAAGGCTATAGACTTCACAGCATTTGGCCAGGAAGATTATTTGAAGCTTTATCAAAAGGACATTTATCAAGACCGGCAGTCCCATACGCCAGTCTTGATTCCTTTTCGATGGAGTGAGATGCGCCTAATTTTTATAATAAAATATATAATAAATTAGGCTAATCTTTGGCAGTCTGCTGCACCAGAAACTGAAGTCATTTACTATACTGA
This sequence comes from Bufotes viridis, assembly GCA_033119425.1. NCBI lineage: Eukaryota > Metazoa > Chordata > Amphibia > Anura > Bufonidae > Bufotes > Bufotes viridis. The sequence goes on along the minus strand of JAKVIS010000117.1, from coordinate 54,246 downwards.
AATATCTGCGACTTCGGCCCTCTCACGCCAGCTCTACAATTGTGTACAGGGAAGGGGATGGACCGGCAAGCACGTCTCATTCACTATTTTCTACGCCTGTTTTAGGCATAGAAAATTGTCTAAATGTAAGACAGCTCGGAAACTATCTTACATTTAGAACTGGTGATGGATGCACCGAGGTTATTGAGAGGCTGGCGCCTCTTAATAGCTTCAGCAGATCCACCGCCAGCGCATGGCCTTTATTAAGACTGGCGTCTAAAGGCCAATCTCAATAAATGTGCCCTTTTGTGTTTACTCATTCAACTAGCTACCTCTCTTCATTTTTACCGTTTCCTAACTGTACCTCACTACTATCAATATCAAGGCCACCCCACCTTCCAACAAACAGGAGACCCCTATCTAATGTGTGCCGTTCTTCACTGTTTACAGCCCAAGGAAGCACTGGAGCAGGAAAGCCACGACCTTAACACCACCATCCTCACGCCACTTTTACATCTGCTGTCCATTTATGCCTTCCATCTGGCCGCCTACATATCGTGATCTAAGTTAATCATTTTTAATTACAATTGCATAGCAGAAGTAGAAGTATTGTACAATTTGTATTACAGCGTACACTTTTATAATTAGAAAGGAAGACTGAATATTAGATTCAGCAAACCTGAATCAACTAGGCCGTAATGCAAATCTGTAACAGGGCCGCCACCTACTATGTACCATTTAGAATATTGATATCTTTTGATGTGGCAGAAGGTCCTCTGGGTCCTCGAGGCACTAGGATTTGTGTGACTTCTGCACCCCTTGTAGATAAGCACCTAACCCCAACAATGCTGAGAACATTCACTGTTCATTAAATAATATTGCTTAATATACGATATTAAAATCTAAACTCTTTAGTGAATACACCTTGCAATTTAGTTTTTCTTGCTTCATATTCAGCTCAGCTCTTTAACTTGTTAAAGTTCTCGAAGCACCGGGCAATGACAGATTAATAGATAAGTAGATTATATTTACAGCCAGACAATAAAGCGCTGTAAAGATTAACCGCAGGTGGCAACTGTTTATTAATCTTCATATCTCTTTCTCTATTATTTTAATATGATCCTATGAAAACACTATGGCCCATTCCTAAATGCGCTTTAAATTTAATCGATTGTATACTAGGCCCATAGATACAGAAGGCTTCTTGAGTTATGTGGAAACATTAAGATTGATACTTTTAACTGTTTTTCATCTATCACCAAAATACAGTAGTTACTCTGACAGCAAAATGATTTAAGTTAACAAAAAAAGAAAACATTTATATACATTTCAGAAAGGACAGCTCCGTCTAAGAAAAAAAATATTCATCACAAATTTAAGAATTTATCATAGTTTTTTTTTCTTTAGATATAATGGGGTAGGAGCGCTCTCCAAAATTTAAATTACCTCTTCAGTCTACGGAATTTTTTTTTTAATTTTCAAAACAGCGAGAGTGATAAATAACAAAAGAAAAAAAAAAGAAAAGAAATCCTTAGGAGAATTTTAGGAAGATGGTATTGGCCCCATAGTAAAATAACTCATTCAGCAATATAATTTTAGTGCCACTATCAAAATGAAATAATGGCTGTTTAGTATATAACACCTTTCAAATGACCTTCATTTGAATACAAATTGTAAACGGCTGAAAAAAAAGGATACTTGGTCTCCGAGAGCAGCAAATAAAGCATGATTGCAAAGTTTGCTTTCTGAGATTTGCCGGAGCAATAGTCATCTGTCTTTACGGGTACAGTTTGACTAGTTTGAGTTTTTGAAGCGTAGTTTGTCTTCGGGTTTTGTTATTAAAAGGCGTTAAATGATATGGGCCAAGAAGTGATTACCAAGCTCAGACACCATGCAATATCCCCGGATTTAAAGTTCATTGGCTTTTCAGCACTGCGCAATACAATAGATGCCTCTGCTTGGAACAAACACAAAAATAACAAAAATGGAGAATGATACTGCATAGTCCATGAATAATTTCATGTAATATTATCCAGTATCTCATCATGAAACTTTATACCAACAATCAAGGTTACCAAGAGGAAATTAAACAGAAAATTAAAACAGATAATATATTTCTTTTTAACTTTCTGACATGATTATGAGGACGACCAGCATTTATAGATATAATTTACAGCAGTCAAATGGGTTATTAGCACAATGGACAGGAGATGTTCATTGACTTCAATGTGAGCCTTTTGTAGACATGTGAACGGCGTTATCGCCTCCGGGTGTCTGCTGGATAAAATATCAGGTACCCGGCAGCTATGGCTCCATCTTTAAAGATGTAGATTCTGATTTACATGTATGGTGAAGGTCAGAAAGGTGTTAAATGACTTCATTCTCTGCAGTGTGTGTTTGTTTTTAGGTGTATTTTTTCAGATATTGAGGGCAATATTTGAAGTCATGTTTGCTTGAGTCTGCATTGGAATACTTTGCACCAAATCTATCAAGCATTGCACATTGCTTGTTAAATTTGGTGCAACTTTAAACCTAAAGTTGTGTCTATGGATGCTACCCAAGCTTTCTTATGCCAACCCCCTACTCCATTTGGCTTATGACTCTTTTGGCAACTATTTACAAAGTCTGTGGCTATTCTTCTAGATCTGAAGTTAGAGGTATTTATCAAAGACAAAAGTTGTTACTGTTTGTCTGATGGTGACTGTCTGGGAGGTCTGTAATGCCTTAACATGGCCATAGACATTAGATTAATGTCTGCCAACAGGGGCGTAGCTATAGGGGGTGCAGAGGTAGCAGTTGCTACCGGGCCCAGGAGCCTGAGGGGTCCCAAAGAGCCTTGTGCCACATAAGAAGACACACAAAGTACTGAGGGAAGGGGGGCCCAAGCTGAACTCTTGCACCAGGGCCCATGAGTCTTTAGCTACGCCCCTGTCTGCCAAACATACTAAATGTGTGAACACAACCAAAAGAAAAGAAATACCACTAACAGGCCGCACCTCTATAGATAAAATGGTAGTTTATTAAAGCACCCATAGATTAAAAACAACTGCAGCAATACATGGACAGCATCCCCCAAGTGGGTTAAATAATGTGCAAAATGCAGCCAGTACCACCGCCTGACAATGAATAACAATCAGTATGAAAAAAACATCCAAATGCAAAATAGCATGAAATAATATACTTATCAAGAAAACAGTGGTGGCACAAGGCAAATAGAGACCCACGAAGGGGGGGGGGGGACCCTCACATGTATCGCTAGACCGTGTGCTAGCTTCCTCAGAGGTCCATGTACCTCTGAGTAACTAGCACACGGTCTAGCGATAGCGATAGGGGTTCCCCCCCCCCTTTGTGGGTCTCTATTTGCCTTGTGAAACCACTGTTTTCTTGATAAGTATATTATTTCATGCTATTTTGCATTTAGATGTTTTTTTCATACTTTTTCATACCGTCAGGCGGTGGTACTGGCTGGATTTTGTACATTATGTAACCCACTTGGGGGATGCAGTCCATGTATTGTTGCAGTTGTTTTTAATCTATGTGTGCTTTAATAAACTACCATTTTATCTATAGAGTTGCGGCCTGTTAGTGGTATTTCTTTACTTTTGGTTGTGTTCATGCTTATTCTTAATACCAAAGTCGGCACTCTGCTACTATTTGTATAGGTGTTCCCCCTGTTGTTTATTTAAATATACCAAATGTGTATGGTGATGTCCCGAGTCTAACACAACAATAGATGTTTTGGGAAAGAAGGATAGAGAATGTTGGAATTCAACATACCCAATAATTTTGTTCCCAAAGGGAGTAAGCTGCAGCATTAAAAACCATTAAAAAACATGCATGCTCAGCTGAGCCTAAGTTCTGCCAACAGCTTTCAGTGTATGGCAAGCTATAAAATGAGTCTCATTTTCCCATTAGCTCTTAAAGGGGTGTTCTGGTTATATGACGTTATCCCCTACCCTCACTCTCTATGAAGGGTGACTTGTGGAAACACCTTTTGTTGAGAGAATACAGCTGTAAACTCATAGTTTTCCAATACAGAAAAGTTAAAGCAGCAGGAGGGCGTACAAAATAACAGCTTTGATATACTTAGTGTTGGAATCGATTGTCTAATTTTCAGATAAATACATCTCTAGCTTTTTCCTGATACAGAAAGTTGTACTTTAAAAGCTTGTAAGCCTTACACAACCCCTGTTCATATGTCCCGTTAAAGAGAACAATGTCACATTGAACATGGTGTCTGAGCAAGCAGTATATTATAGAGCAGAAAGAATATCTTTTTTGTTGGAAATGATTCAGTAAAAATTAAATTAAGTTCCTTCTCATTCTGGGCTTTGAAGTCCAGGAGGTTGTCCTATCAGTGATTGACAGCCTTCCCTCTATGACTGTGCATACACAGATAGCTGTCAGTCACTTATAGGACCACCTCCTGGACTTCAAAGCCCAGAATGAGAAGGAATCAAAATGTATCAATCTACTCAGCTCCTCCTGCTCTATAACATGGTGCCTGCAGTTTATTTTTTGGGTGAAAAGTTCCTTTTTAGACACAACTGTAATAGATGCAGAGCTGTTAAAAGACATGGCTCATATTTCAATGGCCTCTTAGTACTGCTTCATGGAATAAAAATAGTTATGGTCCACTTTCTTCATGGATAACTGTTGACTATGGGGTAACCCAACAGCAAGCATCCCACCCCTTTATTTATTTATTTTATTTGCAGTTTGGGAGCTATGGTATATCTTTATTCTAATCCACGTCGCGAAAAGCATAAAATAACCAAAAATGATGTTTAAGATTGTAAATGACAAGTGCAGATCACAGATGGATATTTTATAAATGCACATTAAGTAAGGTGGTCCCACGACATTTCATTCCTCCATCATAAATACTCACCAGAATTACCGTGCAGTCGAGCTACATTCAAGAACTTGAATGACCAGATGTTAGCAACAAAATCTTCACTAACCACCAGCACGCAAGAGGCTCGTTCTATACACTTTAAATATTGAGGGCCTTAAAGTTTTTAAAAAATGATCAAGTGGCTTGGAAGACATATCTTGGCGCTAATTGTATGTTTGAAGTGGCCCATTATGTTTGTAAATCCACAATTAGATTCTGCATGTAGAAAATAATTAACCAAGGACCAGCTAATTTCCTATGCCTTGTCAGTTCTTTTTTTCATGTGTAAAAATATTTTATCTCTTTAATCAGTTGAAAAGAAGTACATGTTGAACATGCAACTCTTAATTGGATGGCTAAAGTCTGGATAGGTCACCTGGGAGAAGAGCAATTACTAACTCAAGCATTGTCCCAGCAAAGGCAAAGAAATTGCTTTACTTCGTCTGTACACACTGTGCAGACATATTTCCGTCGCTGGTGCTCAGCCAGAAGAGAAATGTCTACATCTGCCTGATTGTAGTCCCTGTAGATGAGCTTTAAGGGGAAAGTACAGTATCACTTGCTGGATCTTCACTGGGAGCTGGACGATACCATGAATGTCTTATTTTGTCCTATAGCTGGATGCCAAATATGTAGGCACCATAGGGGTCATTTATTATCAGATGTACACCAATTATTGGGCGTATATCTGTTGGGAAGGGGGTGGACCCCTTTTCTACACCTGTTTTAGACAGAGAAAATTATCGAAATCTATATTTAGACAGGCGGCCGATGTGCCTAAGTTATCTAGAGACCGACGCCTCTACATATCTTAGGCGCATCCAGCGTCAGTGCAGGGGTTATTAAGACCGACGTCTAAAACTCCGGTTACTCTTATTACTACCGTACTGTACCAATTATACCATTGAAGCGGAAGACCTTTTTCTTGTTACAATGATAATTGATGGCTTGTTAGGAATGGAGTTTAGGCTCTATAGAAGCTAGTTTGGCGTATTGTAATATCACTGTATTGATGTTTGGAACCTGCGCGTTCCCAATTTTGAACATTCATATATGTATCTATATGTATGACTTAATCTGCTTTGAAAATAATAATAATACTAATAAAAACAAAGTACACATAAAACTCCGGTCTTAATAAATGACCCCACATATGTTTTCCCAAATGACTGCAAACAAAAAAATCTGACAATTAGATATCGGGAAAGGGAAGTAAATGACAACTGAGACATTTGGATCAGTTGTTTTTTTTGTATCTCTTTGGGCCACGGCCTACTATGCAGGGGATCTGCACTGCAGTTTTTTAAAGGAGTTGTCCCGCAAAAAATATTCTACATTTTTCAAACCAGCTCCTGGATCAAAATACTTTTGTAATCGCATGTATTTAAAAATGTTGCATAGCCACTGAGTTATTCCATATAATGTATCTGTATAGTGATGTATGGTATTTTTATCCTTATTTCTCTGTCCATCACAATAGCATCACTGAAGTGGACAGTGACACACATGCTTAGTTCCATCTTTCAACTGCTACCAGCTGCATCTACTGTTAGAAGTTGTGACATGTACAGGGAGGGAGCTGTAGCAGAAAGGATGTGAACCCTGAGAATGGACACACCCCCTGAACTGTGATAGGGAGAGAGCCAAAACAGAAAGGACATGCCCCCTGAGCTAACAGCTTGAAATAAACCTAGCACAGCAATTGGCGTAATGAATGGGTGAGCTCTGGATCCATGTGAGGAACAGGGCTGGTTCTAGCTTTGTTAGAAAAAGAAATGTCATGTACTATATGATGTGTGATTTTCATTTTGACGTTAATCATGGGATAACCCCTTTTTATTATGCTATATTAAGAGTTTCTAGGAATAAGACAACAGTCAATATACTTCAAAAAGGAACAGAGAACCATATACAAAAAAAATACAACAGGGGTTCTAATAGATACAGCAGATGATAGCAATATTCACTTTCTGATTTCCATGATATAGTTAAGGCAATGACAATACACAGACAATAGCTACATTAGGGAGTGCGACCTTAACAAAGAAATGTAGAACTGTATAAATATATGCTGCCATTTCTTAGACTAGGGTTTTGCTCCTAGTCTAAGAAATGCTTAGACTAGGAGCAAAACCCTCAATGTGCTAATGGTGTTGATCACGAATATTCTAATCCCAAAATTTAAAATAACTGACCAAATAACTGAAGTGTGAACTCAGCCTTACTGATATGTAAATTTGCTGTGTGTGCTTATAAAAATGCATTCTCAGCTTTAGAGTATGAAAGTCACTGGCCATTAAAGGCCCACAGGGCTTTCTGCATTGTGTAGCCATTTTTCTTGTGAGATCAGCTTAAAAAAATAAAAATGTTGGACTCAGATTGATCACTATTTAATACAAGACCTCATGAGGCCCAGTGAGTTAAAATCATGTCAAACAACCCAAAGTAGATGCAAACATTTTCCCTAATAATGAGAACGTCAGTACTACAGCAGGGGACTCCGGTTCTGTCTATATTTGTCTAATAGACATTTAATGACCGTCTTGTAAACAGATTAATCAACGATGTCTACGCTCCTCCTTTCTCCACTAGAAGACATTGTGTAATACTATATATTGATTTTAATTTATTGCAGACCATTATAGGTTATTATTAGGCTAGTGGATATACAATACAGATGACTAAACTCAACTTTATAATAAATAGAAACAGGAGCAAAGGAATAAAAAATAAATAGTAATTTAAGCCCTTAAATCACTATCTGCAAAGCTCTCAGCTGGACACAGAGTAAGAGCACGAGCAGGGAAAAATAATTAATACTAACTGCAATAAAAATATTATTCATACAAATATAAACCTGAAAAGTGAGAGAAGGAATGGAGTGAAATTATTAGTGATGGTGGCAGTCAGGAAAAACTGTTTAGTTTCCGCCAACACGGCTTAGTTCTATTAGAGAGTATGGCGCCTTCTACTGCACAACCTAGCATTATCACACTAGCTTACTACGCTGGCTTAAAGAGGTGGTGTCACTTCAGCAAATAGCATTTATTATGTAGAGAAAGTTAATACAAGGCACTTACTAATGTATGATTGTCCGTATTGTATCCTTTGCGGCTGGATTCATTTTTCCATCACATTATACAATGCTTATTTCCATGGTTATGACCACCCTGCAATCCATCAGTTGTGGTTGTGCTTGCACATTATAGAAAAAAGCAGTGGCCGATGTAGGCTTCTATGGTTCCAGCCACCAAAATGGCTGGCCCTTTTTCCTATAGTGTGCAAGCACGACCACCTCTGATGGATTGCAGGGTGGTCATAACCATGGAAATGAGCAGTGTATAACGTGATGAAAAAAATAATCCAGCCAGCAAAGGAAGCAATATGGACAATCACAATATATTAGTGAGCGCCTTGTATTAAGTTTCTTCACATGATGAATGCCACTTGCTAAAGTGACACAACCCCTTAAAGTTAACTATGTGCAAGGCTTCTAAAGCTTAAAGTTGGTATCAAGTAACACTGTTGTGATGGCACGCTTACCCACTGATTTTGGTGCTTGCCACATCTGTAACTAGCAAAAATCTAGACACGGGCATAGCTATAGGAAGCATTGCCGTAGGAATAGCACTAGGGCCCTGGTGGCTGAGGTAGGCCAAATGCCCCTTTGTATCATAACATGACACCAGTATTATAAACGGCACATGGTTATTTAAAGGAGCACTCTTTTTCCGTTAGGAGAAAATTTGTTTTAGAATGGGGCAGAAGGGGTTAAAAATAAAAAAGAATCATTACTCACTGTCACCAATCAATCACAGCTGGCATTCTGACAATGCTCTAGTCCCTGCTGCTCTGAACTTCCTGGGTACACAGGAAACGGCTAGAAGAGCCTAATCAGCCAATCACTGCCTTAGGCAGGTCACTGTACAGTAAAACCTCATTTACCAGTACAGATTGTTCTAATACCTAAATATACCCCATTACACTATAAGTCAACCATGGCTTGGAAGAAGGGGTACTCGAGGTGGATTATCAATAAGCTCCATATTTAATAATTTCCAAAGTGCACACTGATAATCCCATTACACCTCCTTGTGGCTTATTATGTATTCCCTTCATGTGAGTGCAGGGCCGGCATCAGCACCCGGCATACCCGGGAAAGTTCCGGGGCCCACTGCTCCTGGGGAGGCCTAGTGTGTTGCTATAAGCGCTTCCATCAATACAGATGAAATCGCTCATTGCTGGAGCGCAGGGAGCTGCAGTCAACTCATTCGCTAACCGCAGCTACAGGGGTGTAGCTATTGTGATAGTCACTGCTTCGGGCCCCTGGGTCAGAAGGGGCCCGGGAGCAGTAGCAGGGCCACAGCGTCAGACTGGAGCAAGGAGCATCAATAGCATGCAGAAACCGGCTGCTGCTGTCCTCCTTACAAGCTCCTGTGCTGCGGAGCTTCAGACACACCCCCTCTTCACTCTGTTCAGCAGAGCAGGACATCTTGCCTAAGAAGCTTGAGACACACACCCTCTACAAAGGACGTGCTGCCTGAGGAGGAGAGAGACCCCAGTGGCTGGAGCAGCAGTGTGAAGACAGTCTGTAAATGAGTTTGCACTGTGACTGTCTCATCCTCGTGGAGCCCCTGCTGTTTCCTTTCCTCCCTCATGTATGCAGAGCTCCTGTCTCACCCTCCTATCTCCTATTGCTGCCCTGCACAGACCTCCTGTCCCTACTTCTTGTATAAATCCCCCTCAGAGCCCCTTCCATCTACTTGCTGTGTCCACCTTTCCTGTCCATACAGTGTCCTGGCGACTTTTGTCACTCCTCTGCCTCTCATTATCGTAGTGTGTAAACTGCATGCACCATAAGGACTTTCTAACATCACTGTGCCCCCCACCCCATACTGTGCCCCCTTATACACTGCATTTTGCCCTCTTACCATACCCTGTACAGTGCCCCTCGTCATTCTATGTACTGTGCCCTCTTATACACTTTTATCCAGTCACTGCATAGCAATTACTGTATGGCGGTTTTATCTGATCACTGTATGGAAGTATCCATTCACTGTATGGAGGTGTTATCCAATAACTGTATGGCCAGAACTCTATCCCCTTCCCTGCCCACGCCACCTTTTTTATACCTGGAATGAGTGGGGAAAAGTTGCATATTGCGGAGCAAAGGACCTTTGCACCACAATCTGTCAGAAATACACCTAATATATGCGTGATGTTATGTGAACCAACCGGGGGGTTCGTACAAAAATTTTCTGTGGGGCCCAGTCCTTTTTTAAATCAGATGTTTTTATTGGAATTTTTAATATGTGGGGCCCAGTCCTAGCTAGTTCTAGATAGTGAGGGCCTCTTACACAGTATAATGACCCCAGTGCCCCCTCTATACTGTATAACCCCCAGTGTGGGGGTCACTTGGGGTCATTATTCTGAATGGGGGGGTGACTGAGGGTCATTATTCTGAATAGAGGGCCACTGTGGGGTCATTATACTGTTTGGAAGGCCATTCGGAGGTCATTATACTGTGTGGGGGTCCACTGGGGATCATTATACTGTGTGAAGGGCCACTAGTGGTCATTATACTGCATGGGGGCAACTGGAGGTCATTATATGGTGAGGGAGCCACAGGGGTACATGTAAATGTAAAAAAATGCCACAAGGGGGCCCACTGAGATTTATTGCCCAAGGGTTCACATGAACCTGGAGCCGGCCATGCGTAAGTGTAAGGCTTTCATAAGATACATAAAGCCATAATGCATTATGTATTGTGATCTTCAATTTTTTTTCCGGGGCTGATACAAATACATTGCACTAACAGCAGAAGCTAATTTACAACAACTGTCAGCTTGCTGTATCCTTTCCAAGAGGCTATCTCTTCTACTGTAAATGCCGGGCTGTCTTTTCTCATACCTACAATCTACATGAAATATGCAAATCTTAGAGTTTGTCACAACTGGCAAAATATCTAACAACTCCCAAGGTGAAAATGTTCTCGTAAAACAGCAATAAAAGGATTCTTATTTTACAGCTTCCAAAGTATTTTTTTCTTCCTTGATTTCCTTTTATCAGTGCTTTAAAGACCACTGCCATTAGCACAATTGTTTTTTCAGATTAACTTTTAACAAGTTAACCCTTTCATGACCAAGGGCCATTGATGCCCTTGTGGACCATGTCTAATTTTCCAAATCTGACATGTGTCACTTTATGTGGTTATAACTTTGGAACGCTTTTACTTATCCAAACCTTTCTGAGATTTTCTCATGACACATTGTACTTCATGATAGTCATAAATTTGAGTCAATATATTTCACCTTTATTTATGAAAAAAAATACAAAATTTATAAAAAAAAATTGAACAATTAGCAATTTTCAAAATGTCAATTTCTCTGCTTTCAAAACAGAAATTGATACCTCATAAAATATTTATTACTTAACATTCCCTATATGTCTACTTTATGTTGGCATCATTTTGTAAATGTCATTTTATATTTTTAAGACGTCAAAAGGCTTAGAATTTTAGAAGCAATTCTTACATTTTTTTAAGAAAATTTCCAAAACCCACTTTTTAAGGACCAGTTCAGGTCTGAAGTCACTTTGTGGGGCTTACATAGTGGAAACCCCCCATAAATTACCCCAATGCAGAAATTACAACCCTCAAGTTACTCAAAACTGATTTTATAAACCTTGTTAACCCTTTAGGTGTTCCACAAGAATTAAAGTAAAATGGAGAGGAAATTTCTAAATTTCACTTTTTTGGCAGATTTTCCATTTTAATCTATTTTTATCTTTAACACGTTGAGGGTTAAGAGCCAAACAAAAATCAATATTTATTACCCTGATTCTGCGGTTTACAGAAACACCCTACATGTGATCGTAAACTGATGTAAGGGCACATGGCAGGGAGCAGAAGAAACGGAGCGCCATATGGTTTTTGGACGGCAGATTTTGCTGGATTGGTTTTTACAGTAGAACTCCCAAAAAGTGATCCCATTTTGGAAACTAGGGGATAAGGTGCCAGTTTTATTGGTACTATTTTTGGGTACATATGATTTTTAATTGCTCTATATTACATTTTTTGTGAGGCAAGGTAGCCAAAAAATAGCTGTTTTGGCAATGTTTTTATTTTTTATTTTTTACAAGATTCATCTGACAGCAGGGGCGTAGCTATAGGGGGTGCAGAGGTAGCAGTCGCTATCGGACCCAGAAGCCTGAAGGGGCCCAAAGACACTTGTGCCGCATAAGAAGACACACAAAGCACTGAGGGAAGGGGGGCCCAAGCTGAACTCTTGCACCAGGGCCTATGAGCCTTTAGCTACGCCCCTGTCTGACAGGGTAGATCACGTGCTATTTTTGAAGGTTGTTACGGACAAATTGTATCAAATATGTCTATTTTGTTTGTTTGTTTCAGTTTTACATTACAAAGCATTTTTGAAAAAAAAATGTTTTTGTGTCTCCATTTTCTGAACGCCTTTTTTTTTTATTTTTCTGCCGATCGTCTTGTGCAGGGATCATTTTTTGCAGGAAGAGTTGACGTTTCTTATTTATTTAAGTTTTACACAATAATAGCATTTTTTAAACCAAAAAAATTATATTTTAGTTTCTCCATAGCTTTTTTATTTTTTGACTGATTGTCTTTGGTAGGGTCTCATTTTTTGTGGGATAAGGTGACGGTTTGATTGGTACTATTTGGGGGGGGGGGGCATACACCTTTTTGATCGCTTTTTTTGGCACTGTTTTTATTTTATTTTTTACAGTGTTCAGCTGAGGGGTTAAGTCATGTGATATTTTTATAGAGCTGGTTGTTAAGGACGCGGCAATACCTAATATGTATACTTTTTGCATTTATTTCACTTTAACACAATAATAGCATATTTGAAACAAAAAAATTATGTTTTAGTGTCTCTATTCTAAGAGCTATAGTTTTTTTTATTTTTTAAGTGATTTTCTTATGTAGGGGCTCATTTTTTGCAGGATGAGGTGATGGATTTATTGGTAACATTTTGTGGGACATATATCTTTTTGATCGCTTTGTGTTGCACTTTTTGTTATGCAAGGTGACAAAAATGTTTTTTTTTATAAGATGGGGTGGATCATGTGATATATTTATAGAGCTGGTCGTTACGGACGCGGTGATACCTAATATGTGTAGTTTATTTATATTTTCATTTTTTAATCTCTTATAAATGAGCGGATATAGGAAAAGGCAATTTATTTTATTAACTCTCATGGCATCTAAGGGGTTATAGCAGCGTGTCAGCATACAGCTGACACTCGCTGCTGATGGCGGCGGCTCAGGAACAGAGTCGCAGCCATCACAGACAGCAGAGGGACCACATCAGGGGCAGGGGGCACAAAAGGGGGCAGAGGAGGGGGTAAGGCCAGCATGGAGGGGGCACTGATGGGGCACTGCCGGGACAGAAGTGTGCAAGAGCGCATGGCCGGCAAAACGTTTGGAGGCAGGGCACACGGGGGAGGGAGGTTGCACAGATTGATGTAGTGGGCACAGATGGGGCCCACAGATCAGGGGGCATGGAGCACACACTACCACTTTCAGGCCCTCATCTGTAGAGTGCATGTCAGAGCCTGAAACAGGCACTTTTACACTGCCGCGATACGATTAGTTAGTCCAATCGGATCGATCTCCGGCAAGAGACTATTCTGGTCCTTTGCCGGCATTACTGGACTGTATGCTGTCCGTGACAGCGACAGTCATGGGGCAGAAGCTTTAATCCAAGCGTTTTGCAGAGCTGCCATAACGTTTATATTCGTGCTAGCTGCACGGGTATATGCAGATAGCACGTATATACCCGTATTGCAGTTGTGAATGGGTTAAAGCTTGAAGTTTACAAAAGTAAAGGCTGTGGAATTTGATACCTCTTGAAGTGAAATATTAGGCCTACAGTTTGATTGCTGGTAAATAGTAAGGCCAGTGTCACACGTGAAGGAGCTAAGGGGACAATAATGGGGTCGTGAACCACTCCATTATGGCACAAAGGAAACTTTATTACATTGTTTTTGGTGTGGCTGTCAAAAGTTATTTATTTTTTTTATTTTTTTTATGGAACGTGCATTATGATTGAACTGACCCAAAAGAAAACCAATATTAATCCCACTGTTTGTTCTCTGTGAACTTGTAACTGCTTGGCTCATACATGAATAAACCAGGAGAACATTAAAGGGGTTGTGAATCACTGCACAACACTACAAGAAAAATCAATAAGTTATTGTTTTAGTGTTTTTGGGATAACTTTTTTCTGCATTACGGTTGGAATGACAACCAAAGGTCATAGGATCCTCTGGAGGGCCCATTAACAACCGTGCACCCCCAGTCTGGCAGTGAACAGCACCTGAAGCTGATAATATAACAAATCATTTAAGATAATTTCTCAATCCTTATGGATACATAACTTTAATATGCTATTGTAAGCTACAGTATTTTCGAGGTACTCCAGTCTGAAACAAAAGGCAGCTGTGGTACCACATGTAAAGTGTCTCAGACTATATTTGGGCCATACGTAATCTACTACTCATATTCAGTAGAAGAAATAGAGGTGTATATTGATATTCTCCATTAGCACTTCCACTTCACCTGTCTTTATTTCATGATAAGTATTTGAAAGGCGAACATGGGCAGTAAAGGATCCCATAAACCTCCAAGCATGTTTTCAATGATAAGACGGTAAAATACAGTGATATTTTACCGTCCAAAATACCCAAACCTTGACAGAACCCAGATGGACCCTATTACAGGCAATGGGGGTCAGTGAATGTAAATTTGGATTCATTTGAACACAAATTTTTCGATAATTTTTTTGGGGAGGTGAAGCAATTAAAAAAGGATGAATCAGCCACATTTTTTTTCCCAATACAATGTTCACTGTATGCGATAAATGTGTCTATACTTTAATAGTTTGTGGATCTTTGGACACGGGGGTTGAAATGATCTTTACTTTTATATTGTTCTTTTTCTATTATGGGTAAAGGGGATGATTTGAATTTTTATATATTTTATAAATTTATTTATCATTAAAATTATTTATTAATTATCTTAACCATTTATTTTAACTTTCTAAAACTTTTTTTAATGAGATTTTAGTGAGCAGGAAATTCTGTATATTTCAATGTAGTACTGCCACCTGCAGGCATACATTGCATTTATCTTTGATAGGCCTGGTAGCACCACAAAGGCTCTGCCACTAAGATATGATTTCCCCGATCTCAGTTCGGGGAAGCCATTCGAGGCCCTGGGAAAGCAACGTCAGATGCAGTGGTTTCAATTGACTATGGCATCTGAAGGGTTAAACATCTGCAATTTTGATGTTAGAGGGAATCTGTCACCTAGACAATATTAATATTAATTGATATTAAACCAAAAGTATGTCTTACAGCACTTCATACCTTCTTTTCATATGATTTTTTTAGGGCTCACTTTATTTATTCTTAAAATCGACTTTTATTCATATGCCAGTGAGGCATTAAGGTGCCCAGAGGGGCACTATTTTCATTCAAAGGTGCCCAGGAACATCCCCATTAACTACTCAGGCATGCCCCTCTGCAGAGTACATGCATACCTCTCCTCCGCTCATACACTACGCCCCCAGCATCGCCGCTGCAGCTCATGCTACGCTACTAGCAGCCGATAACCCTGCCCATCCTTTACCTTCAGCATAGCCAACAGGAACAGTGCCTCAGTGAAACAGTTGAGGCTGATGAACTTAAAGAGCACAGGCGCAGGAAGTGTTTTGCACTATGCCTGTTGGCTATGCTGAAGGGAAACAGTGGACGGGGTCATCAGCTGCTAGTGAAATAGCGAGGGGGCAGCAATGGCGCTGCTGGAGGCATAGTGTATGAGCGGAGGAGAGGTGTGCTTGGGGTCTGTGGGGGGCAAGGGGGGGCTGGCACTCCTTACTAGAAATGTTTAAATGAAAATAACGCGCCTCTGTGCACCTGCATTTTATGAAGATATAAAGCACACCCAAAAAAAAAGAAAAACATATGTAAAGACGGTATGAAGTGCTAAAAGGACATACTTTTGGTTTAATATTGATTATCTAGGTGAGGGATTCCCTTTAAATGTTATCGCTCATCACAGACATTAACCCAGTTGCCTGCTGTGTGAAACTCCAGTGCGAGCATCATCTTTACAAAGACGACATGCACCAAATATGTATGGCGCATGTCGTCAAAGGGTTAAAATAGTGTTTTTTGCCTTCCTCTGGATCAACTTGGGTTTGTAAGTTTAAAATGGTTGAACTTGACGGACTTGGATCTTTTTTCAACCTACTAACTACTTAGCTATGAAACAGGAATCTGAAAAAGTCCCCAGCAACCAATTATAATAAGAAACTCCACAAAAAACAATTATATTGGAAACTTTATCAGCATTTCCCTTTAAATATATTTGCACATCTTGTAAATTTCTCTTACATTAAACCATGTATTTAAGCGGAATAAAATCTATTTATCTGGCTAAATTGATTCCCTTTATAAACCTTTATTTCCTTGTTGAATTAAAACAGTTAATTATATTACGATTTTCTTAGCGTCTAATAAACTGTTTACCTCCTGGGACGCACGTTGAAGGCACTTATCACTTTAGAATTAATTTTAATTGTATATGACTCTGATGTGACAAAATGTTTAAACATAATTCTCTGTGCTAATGGATGACGATGGCAAAGGCTAAGAGCTGGAAGCGGTTATGGAGTATGGGACAGACACGTTGACACTAGGACAGACTGACTACGTGGCAATAATCAAGTTTTTTTTCTTGAGTATTGTTGGCTTTTTAGCTAACCTTGTTAGGTTGGTGAGATGCGAGGAGTATAAATTCTCGTTTATTAAGAACAGTCATGCACTGTACTGTAGTTCATTTTAATAGGAAATTTGATTGTATGTGCCTAAAGGGGATGTCCTATAAGGCCATATTTTGAGAAAAGAGCCTCTTAGAAATTTGACCCCCACTTTAGAGGACTTGGCATGGTCATGTAATAAAACAACCGTGCAACAGAAATATGAATGTACACGTGAACTAACACTGCTATAGTCCTAATTCTTGTACATGTAAATTCAACCACAGCTTAAGTACAAACATAATTGTATAACCCATAAAGCTGCCATTTTGAAGATTTCTTAAACCCCTCTGGTATTCAGTAGCTAAGCCTGCATGCGGTCTGTTGGTCCAGTAGCATTGAAATGTCCAGAAGTCTGCAGAGTGAGGGTTATCTCCATTGTAAAGACTTTTGGTCCCAAACATTGCCAACTGGGAGTCACGGACATAGTTAAACCGTAACCTACCAGAGCTTAAAGGATTTCTGGCTTTGAGATAAGTAAAACTTTCAGGGGTGTAGCTTTTCTCCGGGTATTAATTGGTCCTGTAAAGTATTATAAGATTATGTTGGTGGAGTCCAAGAGCTTGGACCACTACTATTTTCCATTTACCTTTTTGGCTACAGGATTTATGTTAATTGATATTTTTGACCCAATATTCTAGCTAAGGTAAGGGGTTGATTTGCTCTTTATGTCATCTTAGAAAATCCCAGTAACACTGAGTGGGGGGAAAACTGGTACGGACACTCTAGAAACTGATTGAAGTGAGCCCTCGGAAAAGCACTGATATGATCTTCTTATGTATCTACATGAAATATCAGTAGATGGGTGTATTACCCCTTTAAGAAGGTAGCTAGGACCCTTAAACGGGGTATGCACATCTTAGACATGTGTACTATAGTCACAGAATTGTTCAAGTTTATCCTTTTCAGCTCCAACTGATTTTATTTTTTCAAAATTATGTACAAAAGAGTTTTCCAAAAACTTTGCACTAGAATGTCCACAGTTAAGCTATTGCACATTATTTAAGACAGGATGCATTTCTCTGCGCATTACCTGGGGGTTTAGACTAAAAGCAAGCCTTCAGGTGCACAGATAGTAGCTTAACTAAAGCAGGTGGTCCTAGCTTCAATTATTGGCTTCCCCACTCGGAATTCAGGGGGAGTGAGGAAGCATCAAAGTCTCCTTCTCAGGGTGCTCAAGGCACAAATTACTCGCTGAGCAGTTACTGTCTTTGACACTTAGTTCTCCTGGAAGCAGATGTGAGTTAAGTGGCACAGCTCTGCTGAGCCAGATTATCAAATAGTGTCTGTGTGTCACAATTCACATCCAGCTGCTCGACATTTTATTAAGATGACAACCCTGTGAATAATGTGCATGGAGAAGAATTTTATAGGAAACGCTGACAAAAAAAAAAGCAATAAACTTTTGTTTATCTTGTTTTGCCTTCCTCTGAAGATTTCATCTTAATTAAAGGGTATGTCCATCTTATAACAGCATACGGGCTACCGATAGAATTAAATTAAAGGGGTTGGCCGCTCTGCAATATTTTTTGTTTACCAACTGTATTTGTTTCTATGCTGCTGTTATGTTCATGAACTTTCATCCATATTCTTTTTCAAGTGCTTTTTTTGGACTAGAATTAATTCCTGCCTCCAGTGTTCCAGCCTTGGAGCGCAACTGAAGAATACAAGTGGCCACTGTAGCAGGCTTTTTCAGTACGCAGGCTCCCTTCTCCAGCCAGCAGCACTCAAGGCCAGGACACTGGAGGAAGGCATTGATTCTACTGTGCAGACACCAAACCTGTGTTGCACAGCAGAAGACAGGACAGCACCGTGCACTGTCAGCAGGAAGGGGGAGCCTATGGAGCCTTTTTGAGTGATGTCATATCAAGGGGGAAAAGCGGCAATAAGAATCCACAGATGCTATTTACAGCAGCAGCAGCCAGTACAGAAGGACACATGAAAAAGAATATGGATGAAAGTTAAAATATTACAAGGTGGCCAACTCTTTTTATCTACATACAGACATGGGTCACATTTCATTACATATCTTGTATTGATCTTAAATTATACAGCCTGTATAATCATAATCATAATGTTGAAATTTCAGCTTGTGGACAAATGCACCCCCCCAACAGTGTAGCTGATTGTCTATGCATTCTGGCAGATATAATTTTTATATAATATGATATAACTACACATTATAGTACACAAATCAGACACTGAAGAAGCAGGGAGCGCTAGGAGATTGCACTGCATTTAGCAGGACTATATTATAATACAGAACGTTCAGTAATGCCTTTTACTTGTTTTTTGAAAGCAAGAGGAATGTGACTTTCTTCATCTATATGCATAAAAAGTGCAGAATGCGGTCTACCACTGGCCCTCTCCATAAGAGAAGACACTCCATAAACCAATCCACAGCCCATCAAGCCAGAAGGCCCTGAAAGGGTAGGGAACAAGTGGCCTTCCTCAGCCAAAGCTGAGGAAGAGCCTGCCATTGCTCTGGCTTGCACCTGAGCTGCCATCCTGGCTGGCGGCCAAGAACCTTAGTCAAGGTCTGACTCCCCCAGAGGGGGAAACCAAGGGGTTTGCAGAGGAACCTAACGGCCACACTCACTACACCTTAAGGGGTAGTCTTTAAGGGCGCCATACCTTGTAAGTCCTTGTGACAAACGTGGAAAGTGAATACACAATGAAAGCACAAAAAATAAATAAGTGACTGTGTGGCATTACAGCCCGTATTTTAAGCCACAATTATAAAAATTCCTTATGTTGCAAAAGAGGTTAGTAGTTTCTACCTACCTACTGATAAGTACAGATACTACACTTGATCTTTGCCAAAAGGCCAAGAACTTTCAGTGATGCCTACAGCAGTTGCCACTTTATTTCCCTTCCAAGGGAATGGTAAAGGGAGCTCTTCCAGCTATTTTTGTAATCTCTGAATTGATTTCACTATTGTATCCTATGAGCTGGAGGATCAGGCAGTTCAATTACCTCCTCTCTAGCTTTAACTCAATAATCCCCCACAGATGAATCAAAGACTCAGTGATAACCTCTGATTGACCGTTATGCGCCATGTTGTTTTTCACATCATCAACATTTGTCTTTTGTATTACATTCTCTGGTATAATTGGGGGTACTGTAGACTCTCCATGAGTAACCCCTGCTATTCTAATGTCAGGCACTTGCTTAGGGGCTCTGCTGATCCAGTCTTCTCCTTTGTTCTCTGTGGTCTGCAAACTCCATGTATGATAATCAGAGGCTACAGGCTGTAGCAGAAGACCACAGCGAAAATCAATGTGTTAAACAAGGACAAATAACTCAATATTCCATGCTGCATTCCTCGTTTTTATATAACCGCCCTCAGGTGCTTACAGGGGAAGTGACTGGTAACCACTGGAGAAAAAGATTTAATGAATATTAACACAGACTCTGCTTGTTCTTCAAGTAAACTCCCAGGAAAAGTCACATAAAATTAATTTTACGAACATACTACTAATTCTCTGAACTCCTAGATGAGGAAAAGATACGGGATTTGTACAAATCAACTCTAATACACAGGAGAGAAGATTTTAATGAATATTGACATGGCCTGTACTTATTTTTAATGTAAACCCTATAGAAAGCTTCCCTCAAATTAATTAGGACTTGGGCCCCAATTGTGCCCAAGAAGAAGATGTTGTGCTTGTTTAGCAAGAAGGCAAAGTGGGATATTCTTGAAAGTAGAAACTGAGATATTTTAAGTTGTGCTTGTTGACTGCTAGCTTAAAGCTCCTGCGCCTGGTGCAAAAGCAACGTCTGAGCCTAACCCCTCATGCAATCTTTGGCTAAGGAATTAGGTAACTGAGTACCATCCTAAGGCCCAGCAGCTGAAGGGGACCGGCGGTCTACAACTCATTTCCCATACATGATCCAGCATGGAGTGAATTTTGGGAAAATCAGAGGGAAAAATAACAGTACAAAAAAGATGTAGACAATTAGATAACCATTGAACAGGAAATTATAATTAATGAAAGGGATACAGAAGAATGTTTTAGGGCATATGGATGTCATAATCTAAATGCTGATTGATGCCCCTCTGTAAGCCAGTGCAGAGAACCAATAAGAAATAGGAGCTTCCACTCTGATGGACTCGGGCCATTTTATTTGAATAGGCGCCATGAAATGCTTTATTTTTGTGGCTATACAAATGTCAAATGACAACTGATCGAAGGAAGTTTAATTAGGAGGGCTCAAAACAATCAAATAATCACAAAGGAAGGCTAACTTTCAGGGTTGTCTTTTTTCCGCAACCCTTTTAGTCTTCAATGCAA
This sequence comes from Bufotes viridis, assembly GCA_033119425.1. Classification (NCBI taxonomy): domain Eukaryota; kingdom Metazoa; phylum Chordata; class Amphibia; order Anura; family Bufonidae; genus Bufotes; species Bufotes viridis. The sequence goes on along the minus strand of JAKVIS010000117.1, from coordinate 33,223 downwards.
AACAGTAGTTGGTGGGGAAGATTCTTGTAGGCGGAGTAGATGTCTACCTAGGGAGACATTTAGAGAAGGGGCAATTTTTGGACAACAAAAAAGCAAAACTGTATTTTTAATTTTTTTTCTACAGCCAATCGAAAGCTGTTTTTAAATGCCTTAAAATGCTATATGACACAACAGTACCTACATATATTGGTCACACGTGTACAGATATAATTTAAATGTACATGGTACCAGATGAAGCAGGGTTCATAGCTCAGCTGATAGCCATCATGCTAAACTTCAGGGACCTAGGTTGGCAATTAGGGAAATATAGTGGCTACCTCAGATAAAGAAGCCATTACTGTTGCATAATATGGTGTAGACTTGTGTTATGTTCCCATTTTAGACAATATTAAAATTTGTATAGAAAGCACCTCATTGAATCTTATTTAATAATAATTTTGCACTCCCATAGTTCAGAATAATTGCATCTTAGAAAACCTTTGTAAAACAAAAAAATAATAAAACGAATAATTACAAAAGTGAAAATAATATTACTAATGGAGATAACATTAAAAAGATTATTTTAGCTCAAGCCCCTCAGTGTAAATGTTTAATATCTTCTGACCAGCGTAGTGGTAATATATGGAAATAATTTCAATAATGGGTCTAAAGAAAATAGAAATTATTGCTCTATTTAAGGCCTGTAATATTAGGAAAACAGATCATATGGCGATGTTATCCAGAGGGAAAAAAAAAAAAAACATTATTTGTACTGTTGAACTGGTCAGTGCCTTCCACAGGATGAGATCACTATTCTCCTGCTGATGTCATCATTCCTTTCATCTAATTTGCTAGTATGTGTTCTATTCCTGCCCGTGTCATACTTATCTACTTCTGCTGTCATGGTTCCCATGATCTGATCGGACCCAGCTCACTTTAAATTGAGCACATCTTAGGCAACAAGTAGGTTAAGTTGATCAAAATAGACGATTTCAATAAAAACAATTGTTCATCAGGTGAAATTTTAACAAGCAATGCTTTTAGCCAATCAATGGCAGACCATTGCTGTCTGAAAAGAAGACAGTAATGTTTGAAATTTGAATTCGATAGCTGGACAAATGATCTTTTGTTCAAAGAAAGATTGTTCATGAACAAAAGATTTTTCTTTGAAAAAACGGTCCCAGAAAGATCATCCATCGTCTAGTTTCAATGAACATGTATGACCAGTTTAAACAACTGTAACAGCCAATATGGAATAAAATGTTATCCTCACTGTTCCTCTAATAGCCAGAGAAAAATTAAGCAAAGAAGGGTCTGGGGGTCTCCTCTACTCAACACTTGCATATCCACAAAATATGCCAGCCCCACCTTACTTTTTTATATTTCGGTTCATACAGTATAAGTGAATATCTGGGATAAAACCACAAGCTCCTTATACTTTTGAAGAAAGGGATTTGCCCTTTTGCCTCCATGGACAGAGCAGATATCATGTCTTACAACTAATATTATCCCTTTATCCTCTCCACTTACATTTTCTGGACCACTAAAGCTGGGGAAACCTGTAAGAAGCCATATATGAGTTTCCTGATCTGTAAATGTATCCTTTGTACTGTATATATTAATTGTATAAGTCCCTGATTTTTTTTTGTAACAGAAACCTACATCGCTTATGAAACAGAATGTATCTATCAAGCAGAAAGGTTAAGGAAACACTTTTTTTTTAAATGGACATTGGCTAAGACACATTGCCAGGCATTTTTATGATTCAGAGCCTGAAACTTAAACAATTTGAAGTTCTAGATTTTTAGGGCAGGTAAATTGTATTTAAAGGTCAGGTTTATTGTGGTAAGTAGCCGTTGACCGCAATCTGACACAATTTCCATTACTGGGTAATGACTTTAGACAAATTACATCTATAGGTTACAACACAATTTACATACAAAGGTATTCTGATTTTTAGTTTTTATTACAGGCATAAAATTCAAGCACCCTAAGAGGGAGATGAGACAGACTGCTTAAATTTGATAACTCTTGCCTTTCAAAATAAATTGCACTTTTTTTTAGGCCTGATGGTTGGTCGATGGATAATGTAAAGTGCTTTGTATGCAAGAGATGGCATAATGTGCTCAAAAAGATTGTATTTCATGTTTCTCCAGCACCAAGGGCATTATTGGATAAACCAGACCGGACATAGTTCACCTGAATTTTTAGGACCCCTCATAAATAGTGTTGAGCGCGAATATTCGAATCGCGAATTTTAATCGTGAATATCGCCACTTCGAGAATTCACAAATATTTAGAATACAGTGCTATATATTCGTATTCGCAAATAGTGTTGATCGCAAATATTCTAATCGCGAATTTATTGGGGATATCGGCACTTGGCAACATCCCTAGCAACCAATAGGAAAGTTGCCTACCCCTTAGTGTTGATCGTGAATATTCTAATTGCGAATTTTTATCCCGAATGTATTACATTGCCGATTTTCGCAATCAAGTAAATAATGACTGGAGATCACCAAATCTCGAATTTGCGAATTTATGGCGAATATTCAGCCAAAAATCTGCCAAAAATATTGTGAATTCAAATATTACCTATGGCGCTCTCCACTACTCATAAATTGGGTAGGGGTTAAAGATTGATGGGTTCAAAGCAAGCTTTTAAAACTTAAAACAGTTAGCATCATAAAGAAGGGAGAATGTTTCCTATAAAAAGTGGGTCTGCTAGGGTTGGTCAGGAAAAATAAAGAACAGAGTTTAGCTCTATATTGGTTTCATGCAACACAATTGTTGTAGGCTTAGCCATTGGTGCCAATGCTAATTGTGGGGTCCCAGAACCATAATGTTAGACTACGAATTGATCTCCAGTGTGCAATCACAACCATACAGATGAAGGCAAATATGATCATATAAAGTAACCCAATCATAAATTTTAGTACAATGGTTCCATCATAGTTTAAAAAGAGTTGGTCCATGTCAGACATTCATGCCATATATCCCTAGGATATGCCATCAATATCAGATAAGTGCAAGTTGCAACTTTGGGAAATGCTCCTATTTCCAGGATGGATCTCCCGAAGTGAAGGAGAACACATTGCATTTGGGCAGCATGCTATTCATTCACTGCTATGGGAGTGCTGAAAGTAACCAAGCAAGCTTGGCTATTTTTAGAAGTCCTGGACCTGTAGCTGTGAATGGAGAGCACATCACGCATGTATGGCCACCTCTCCATTCAGCACTATGGGACTGCCAGAAATAGCCAAGCCAGCTCTTTGCTACTTTTGGAACTCCCATAGTAATGAATAGAAAGTGGCCACGTTTGCATGGAAATACCTTGTTTGCAAACATTGTGGTGCTTGTGCAAAGGGCTGGATTAAGTGAAGGTTTGTGGGCAAAGAATTTCGTGTTTCCCTCAAACCTCCTTTGGAACCTGCAGCCACACATAAGGAGGCTGTACATACACGTGGTCCTCTTCACCTCAGTCTATAGGACCTATGGAAACAACACAGCCAAAAATTTAGACTTTAGCTATCTCTTCTCCGGCGAATTGTAACAACGAATGCCTACCATAAAGAGTGGGTGAAGGCCTCCTAGAGAGTAGGGGGTGAAGGCCTTCTAGATCTAGATCATCTAGCCCTGAATAGGGCCAATTTGAGTTTAAATCAGCCTTTCAAATGTGTCCCAAAGAAGCTGCAGTAGCTGGCTAGCCAATACATCCTTGGCAATCCACCTCCAAAAACATCTCTATGTATAATGGTAAATTGAATATATCCAAAACACTGCTGTAATACAAATGAGTGTATATTTATATATTCATGCAGCGCTCATTGAAGTAAACAAGTCTAGTATTTATCTATTAGAAGACGAGAAGAAGAAAAAAAAAACAGATCAAGGCGATAAAAGTACAAGAAATCATGTGCAGCATAATCATCCGATATTAAAATGCTAATCTCTTTCAGTCTGTGGATTGAATGGTTCCACTTTGCTTGCTCCATATAAAACTTCATATTTCCATCTCTCAAATAATAAAAAGTCACTTTTTAAATAGTTTCTGTAAAAATGGGTACTTAAATTTTCCTTCAGAAATCACCCTTTATTTAAGAGACTCCCCTCCCTGCTCAATCCTAGAGGACTTGCTTCAACATTTGAATTATACAGCAAAGCGATCAGTAATAGCTGACTCTATTATTTTATGTTTTTTAATATACTCAAAAAATGTAATGAGTTATTCCCAAGACTTGATACGCTGAAGCGAGTAATAGAAAAAACAGAGGAGACTTCCCTCTACATGTGTATTGTGCTGAAACTTGTATCATGGTGCTGACTTATTTCTACTATTAAAGCGGTTGTGTCACTTCAGCAAATGTCATTTATTATGTAGAGAGAGTTAATACATGGCACTTACTAATGTATTGTGATTGTCCATATTGCCTCCTTTGCTGGCTGGATTTATTTTTCCATTGCATTATACACTTCCCGTATCCAGGGGTTACGACCACCCTGCAAATCCACCAGCGGTGGCCGTGCTTGCCCACTATAGAAAAAAGCACTGAATTATGCGCACTCCTATGGTCATGGCCACCAGGGAGACCAGCGCCTTTTCCTATAGTTTGCAAGCACGACCACCACTGTTGGATTGCAGGGTGGTCATAATCATGGAAATGAGCAGTGTATAATGCGATGGAAAAATGAATCAAAGAGGCAATGTGGACAATCACAGTACATTAGTAAGTGACTTGTAGTAACTTTCTCTATATGATGAATGCCATTTGCTGAAGTGAGACAACCCCTTTAAAATGATAGCAATTTAATTACAGCAGTTGCTAAAAAGAACTAAAATCTGAAAAAAAAATGTTAAATTAACTTTCCTTTATATTGTCATAATAGCAAATAATTAAAACTGTCACATGTCTATGTAATCTGTGAACTACACACATGCAATTTAATTATTTCTTTAATTGAGAAGATTGACATCCAATATGATATATAATTATGATCTGGCAGTAGTTTTATTGGGGTAAAGATAGTTGTGCATCATATAAAAACACTGACATATTCCAGCTATGTCAGTTTGAACAGATTAGGACTGTTTTTTTATCATTTACCTGTTCATTGAGCGCTATCTTGCTGCACTTATACACATACACACTTGCTTTGTTGGGAATGGGGAGAGGGGAAAAAGCCCCTGCCAGATACCTTTGGTGGTGGCTTATCAAACTGAGAGCAAAAGGATCAGGCATGTTAAAAATCCAGCAGCCTGATCCTTACCTCCACTGACATCTAAAATCATGGAGAATTGAGAGATACCCATACACATTGGATGGCCTGCCGATCTTACAGAAATAGGCTGTGTGGTTTGGCCAGTAGATATATATATATATATATATATCACCAGCCTTAGACCTCCCATGCACATGGTCATATTACACTAGGCTCCATAATAGGGCTCCAATAGAGGTGGATATGGTCTCTACTGTACCTCTGTATATATACAATTTCACATGGAAGCCTAAGGAGGCTTTTCTGTAAAAACATTTGGAATATTCATATATATGCAGATTCCATCAAAGCCTGCGTGAAAGTGGAGGTTGGGGGCCTTCTTGCTGAAGAAGCTGGACAAGCCCTTAGGTCTCATGTACATAGCCAAATTACTGATCTGTGATCTAAGAATTCAGAAGACAGCACCCATACACTACCTGACCTTCAGAGGCAGACCGTTGTCTATAGCCCTATTGTAAATATGAACAAGAACCTGCAACCATAGTCAACCATTGTGGAATTATAGAGCTTAGTCTTGCAAAGCTTTCACAAAATCTTCAGACCCTTTCACCTTTTTTCAAATTTTGTTATATTGCGGCTTTGTGCTAAAATAATTTTTAAAAAATCACGTTTTTCCTCATCATTCTGCATACAATACTCCGATAAAGTGAAAACAGAATGTTAGAAATCTTTGCTAATTTATCGAAAATGAAAAACTTAAATCTTGCATTACCATAAATATTCAGACCCTTTACTCAGGACTTAGTTGAAGCAACTTTGGAAACGATTACAGCATCCAGTCTTCTTGGGTATGATCCCACAAGGTTTGCACACCTGGATTTGGAGATTTTCTGCCCTTATTCTCTGCAGATCCTCTCAAGCTCTGTCAGGTTGGACGGTCATCATTGGTAGACAGCCATTTTCAGGTCACTGCACAGATATACTGAGTTCATGTCAGGGCTCTGGCTGGGCCACTTGCATAGATATTCACAGAGTTGTGTCTAAGCCAAAGCCACTCCTGTGTCATCTTGGCTGGGTGTGTAAGGTCATATTCTTGTTGGAAGGTGTACCTTTGGCCCAGTCTTAGGTCCAGATAACTTTGATCAGGTTTCAGTTAAGAATATCTCCTACTCAACTTTCCCTCAACCCTGACCAGTCTCCCTGTCCCAGCAATTGAAAAACACACCCATAGCAAGATGTTGCAACCACCATGCTTTACTGTAGAGATAGTATTGGGCAGGTGATGAGCAGTGCTTGGTTTTCTCCAGGCATGACGTTTAGAACCTAGACCAGAAAGTTCAATTTTGATTTAATCAGCCCAGAGAATCTTGTTTTTCACAGTCTGAGAGTCCTTTAGGTACTTTTTTGCAAACTCCAGATGGGTTTTCATGTGTCTTTTACTGAGGAGAGGCTTCTTCCTGGCCACTTTGCCCTAAAGTGGTGCGGTGATGGTTTACCTTCTTGAAAATTTTCCCATCTGAAAACAGGATCTTTGGAGTTCAGCCAGAGTGACTGCTGCGTTCTTAGCTACTTTTCTTAACAAGACCCTTCCACCCTATTATTTAGTTTGGTTGGATTGCCAGCTCTAGGAAGAGTCTTGGTTGTTCCAAACATCTTCCATTTAAGAATTATGGAGACCATTGTGTTTTTGGGCAGTTTCAGTGCAGCAGAAATTTTTTGTATCTTTCTCTAGATCTGTGCCTCCATACAATCCTGTCTATAAGCTCTACAGGCAGTTCTTTCCTCGTCATAGCTTATTTATTGCTCAGATATGCATTATTAGTTATGAGACCTTATATACATCTTAATGATGATCAGGTCAAGAGAAATGAGAGGCTCCCAGGGCTAAATTTTAAGTGTTATAGTAAAAGGTCTGAAATCTGAATACTTCTGTCCATGCAAAATTTAAGTTTTTCCTTGTCAATAAATTAGCAAAATTTTAAAAAATTAAGTTTTTATTTTGTCAACATGGGGTATCGAGCGCAGATTAATTATTTTTTAAAAAAATTTTAGCATAAGGTTGCAACATAACAAAATATGAAAAAATGTAACACTTTCCGAACGCACTGTATCAAGTCACACAGTTACTGACTATCCCTTTGCCTCCCTGGAGTTTAATACAACTGCAACATTATCCTCTGGGATCAGCAGAAATCACTCTCCTTTTCTCCTTCTTTGGATACAAATTTGCAATCTCTCAGCTGTGTGACGTACATTAAGGTTTTTAAAAGTTTTATTTTTACCTCTAAATGTAAACAATAATGTCTCAGTTCTCTGACAAGCACAGACTTAGCTTTTTACTGTTTTCTTTTTTTTTACTGGTTTCATTTTTTTCTTATGAAGAAGGTTTATTTTGCTTTTCACTGACCATTAAAAATCTTTTTAAACATTGCTAAGTAATCTAACAATGTAACTGAGAGTTTCCACAGTGATAAAATGAATAATATTAATAATCTCAGCAGTATAATTGCATTACATTTGGTTTAGAGTTTAGAATTTATGAGTAAATAAATCCATAAAAAAATAATCAGTATAAACAGCCAAAAATGTTCTAAAAGTATAAAAATTTATGAAATGCTTAAAAGACATCTAACTTACAGTTCTCCCTTCCTGCCAAGCATCTTAGGGAGGTATTCTGACCAATCTTGGAAATGGTATGTAATTATTTTTTATGTGTAAATTAACATTTTGAGCAAAGCTATTCCTTTTTGAAATGTAAGATGAGGTTTTATATGCTAACAAAGGAATCATATAAATGTCGTTATATAGAGTTCTCTTCATCAGACAAAGTAATTGGCGAAAATGGAAAGACTAGATTACGGCAATAGGCACAAACACCAAGGAGGCTATTAAAATAATGTCCGTGCCATAAAGACAGCAAGTAATTAAAATGGAAAAAATAAAATTACAATGCAAGGGTTTTGTAGTCATGTAGTCTTGTACAGTTTAGAGATCAATAACGTTTTACAGCGTGCAGATTCTCACCTTGATTTATTTATCAGGGATTTAGTTCAAAATAGAATGTGCAATTTTAAAGAAGCACTCCAACAAAAAAATGTATTCTCTGACCTGTTAGGAAAGTACATAATGTAATCTGTAGTGAAGGTAATTTTCTTACCAGTGACTGTATTTGACAGTTATAACCTCCCCTCTGATCCTCAGCTGTGTCATGTGACTAGCACTCTGTCTTTCTAAATAACACAGCATCTTATGTGTGTAATGGAAGCCAGTTTCTCTATGTATTCCTATGGGAGCCTCAATGTCAGTCTTAATGTCAGGAATGAATAGAGAAGTAACTGACTTCCTGTCCTGTGTCAATTGGAGTGTTTGTCACATGACAGAGCTAAGAGAATCAGAAGGGAGGTTATAACTCACAAATATAGTCACTGGTAAGAAGGTTACCTCCACTACAGTTTATATCATGTGCCTCTAACTGGTCAGAGAATACATTTTTTGTGGGAATGTTTCTTTAATTTTTTTATTATTTTTATTTTTGGGGGGCAGGTAGATTTGGTAGGGGCAAATAATTAAGTCAAAAATATACTCATAATTAGGGTTGAGCGAACTTGTATTTTAAGTTCGGCATCCAAAGTTCGCTACCATGGACCATAATGGAATTTTGAATCCATAAGGGGATTCTTTGATGAACCCGAACCTTGGACAACAGAAAGGACCTGGGGTGATGTCACCGTCATGTGATCAGTGCAGGGGGCATGGCTCAGTACTGGATTGTATAAGATGGTAAAGGCCCTGGTATAATGATCATGTGACATGAGGGGCGGAGCTCCGGTGCTCTGTGTGGAGGAGAAGGAAGTAGAGCAGTGAAGGATGGTTGCACAAACTTGGATTCCAAATTCCGTTATGGTCCGTGGTAGCAATCCATAACGGGATTCTAAGATAACCCCAACCCGTACTTTGGACCCCGAACTTAAAATACAAGTTCGCTCAACCCTACTCATAATGTCATAAATCTAATTCTATTTAAATTTTTTATATTTTTTGGGGGGGGAAAGGCAATGTGTAAAGATGTTTATTCATTTTTAGATGGAGTCAAAAGAATATATTGCTTTCATTTTTTAGGACAGTCAATACAAAAATGTAATTAAATATATATATATTTTTTTTAATAGGTAAAGATTCAAGTATTTTGAAGAGATTAGTACCAAATAGAATATTACTTAATTATTTTATTAATTTGTGACAGGATTAGTCAATAAACGAATTTATTTTTTTATTAATATTTTAATTTGGGGGATGAGTCAAGAAAATAATTTAATTTATTTTTACGATTCATTAGTTTAAGTGGGGTGGAAATTAGTCAACAGCTGATACAACTTCATGCTCTTCATAGCAAAAGAAATATACCATTTACTGGCTGATTTAATCCCTTGAGCCGCCTGGTCGTCTAATTAAACAATTTTCTTTTGTGCATCCATTAAGAAGGGATAATCCAATCAATTGTAAGATCAGATAAACAGAAACTGCTTTACCACTTAATCCGTGCTTACAGAAACACCAGGGCCATAAGAATACACTGTACTGTTTACAAATCTCTCGAGTTCTGTCCCCAAATTATGCACTGTGCTGATGTGATAAAGGTTAATTAAAGCATTGCTTACTTTTAAATATATTTAAAGGGCAGATCCACTTACAATTGGCATTGACATGAATGACACAATAAATATTTCTAAATTAGACAGTAAAGACAAACAAATAAAATATATTGCTAAATACATGAAATCTACCTGCTCTCACGCCACATAATTGAGCACTAAGTAATGCAAATTCTATGAGCTGCAAAGATCACCAGGAAAAGGGAAGTGAGTGCTGCTCTGAACACATTTCCGGCTCTAAAACATGTCTTTATGCAAGCGCTTTAATATTTAATAAATTTGTTTCTGGATGTTAGGCAGCTGGCTGCAATGAGAAAACTTCCCCCAGTAGGAGACAAGGAATACTAAACCTCTCAAACAAAAATATAACTACCATAAACCATAACATCACAACCTATGTACAAGAATATAGTATGTTGCCATCCATGTACAAAAATATAACTATGATAATACTGTCTCATATGTACAATACCGTAATACTATAATATTACCTCCAATTAACCCCTTGGTGACCAAGCCTGTTTGGGCCTTAATGAACAAACCAGATTTTGGAAATCTGACATGTGTCACATTAGCAGAGAACAACTTCGTAAAGGTTTTGCACATCAAAGAAATTCTGACGTTGTTTTTTCGTCACATATTGTACTTTACTTAGGTGGTAAAATTTTACCAATAAAATATGTGTATCTTTATTAAAAAACTTAAAAATCTTTGAAAATTTGTACAAATTGGCATATTTTCTTTTTTTCAACTGCAATATTTCATATACATACATAAATACTATTCAATATTTTTATCAGAAATATATTTTCACACCTTTACTTTATTTTGGCTGGACTTACAAAAAACTTTTCCTTTTTTTTAATTTAGAAGACTTACCATTTTAACATTGATTTTAACATTTTTGAAGAACATATTTTTTCCTGCAACAAGCCACGTTTAAGTGTCAGAATAATAGAACCCCCCAAAAGTGACCCCATTTAGAAAACTAGACCCCTTAACATATTCATCTATGGGTGTAATGAGTTTTTTGACCCCCTAGTTTTTTAAAGAAATTAATGCCAAGAAGGTGAAAATAAATAAAATTTTCATTTTTTACATAAAAGTGTCAATTTAAAGATTGTTTTTTTCTACAAAGCAGATGAAAATGAAAAAGTACACCCCAAAATGTATCACCCAATTTCTCCTGTCTTCAGTAATATCTCCATTGTGGCCCTTACTCTTATGTATTGACACATGGCAGGGCCCAAACATAAAGGAGCACCCAGAGGCTTTAAGAACACAAAATTTGCTTGAAAATGTTGTAATGGAGTTGAGCTGCCAAAACAATAGAAAACCCCCATAAATGACCCCATTTTAAAATCTAGACCTCCTATGGTATTCATCTAGCGGTGTAGTGAGCTTTTAGATCCCCTAGTTTTTTGTAGAAATGAATGCTAAGCAGACAAAAGATATATATTTTTCATTTTTTATACAAAAGTGTCAATTTAAAGACAGATTTATTTCTATATTCCCCATTGTGGGCCTAATCTTATGTCTTGACACACGGCAGGGCCCAAACATGTAACGGCTTGTCACGGTCTCTGATCACTGCCTCGAGCCCTCAGCTACCTCCAGTTGATTTAAGAGCTAACTTGGGCTGAAGTGCCGCCGTAAAAAGGAGGCCCAAGACGCCATTTTGACCGCCGCAAAAACACGTATGGATGGTCACTAAGGGGTTAACAAGATAACTACTATACCGCCATTGCCTATGTAAAGGAATATAACTACTACAATACTGCTGCCTATGTACAAGAATATAACTACTATAATACTGCTCCCTATGTACAAGAATATAACTACTATAATACTGCTCCCTATGTACAAGAATATAACTATAATACTGTCTCCTATGTACCAGAATATAACTACTATAACACTGCCCCCATGGAGAAGAATATAATTACTAGAACACTTTTCCTACGTATAAGAATATGAATCATATACTGTGTATGTATGTGTATATATATATATATATATATATATATATATATATATATATTTATATATATATAATTTTATTTTTATTTTTTTCAAATGCTGTTTTATTACAACTCTTCCAGAATGTTTCCATCAGGTTCTATACTAAAGCCAACCCCAGAGGCGGTGTTTTACCTGAGGCAGCGGAGCATTAGTGATAGATAACTAATATTCTGTCTGAAATGATTTATTAGATAACTTGGAAAAGCTGATCAACAATGAACAGTAACCAAGCGGTTTGGTTTTACCAAAGAGTGAACACACATAACTGTGACATATAACACAGATTATTTGCAAGAAAACAACAGATGGGTTAACTGATAGTTATGATGCTGGTGGATGGATAGATAGATAGATAGATAGATAGATAGATAGATAGATAGATAGATAGATTTTCTATGGCATTCAGCTATTTTATTCTTCTCTTGCCAAATATCACCACCGTGTGTGTATCTGTATGAGATGCAGAGGTTGAAGGACCTTGGTAATGCAGTTTTGAAATCACATGCTGGTAAACAGAACAGATTGCCAATTTCTAATATGATGCCCACAAGTGCTGTACACACTGAATATTAATTATGACCCTGTGGCCTTTGTTTCCATGGTAAGTTGGCAGTGCTATTGCTTACAAAGCTAAAAAGATTACCGGTTTGGACTGAGGACCATTTAGTTTTTTATTAGCAGTTAGTTTGCCAATTTCATCAGTGGCCCATCAACCTGTAACTACTTTTCCTGCCGCTGGCAAACTGCTTGCCTCTTGATTGCTCTTCGCAGAGGTGAGACAGATTGTGACTAACACTTCCTATGCACAGTGCAGGTAATCATCTAATAACGCTGCCTGCATAAAATAAGTGCTACCTTTCCGGGGGGACTGTATTAATTAGCATATTTTGTACCACTTAATAACAATAGGCTTCAGTGATTCTAATTTCAATCAAAAGATACAAATAAATCCAAGAATATTCAATATAGTTTTATATTATTTTTGTATCATTAGTATTTATACTAACATTCTGATTGTTATGAATATGAAATTTGACATATGAGTTTAAATTTCTTAATTTAATGTTCTATATTCATATTAATATTATTCATATATTAATACAATTTAAAGGGGTTTTCCAGGATGACAATATTGATGACATATTCTTACGCTACGACTAGTGTTGAGGGAATCTAAGTACACAAAATAGACTTCGATACGAATTTCAGGATAAACTCGATTCGCCACGAAGCCGAATTTCCTCATGCTTTGTGGTAGCGAATTGATTTAACCTGAAATAGTATGAAAAAAAAATCATACTTACCTGATCCATTTGCTCACAACAGGCTGGCCGCCACCATCTTGCTTGAAGATCTCGTATGAAATCCTGTGCCAGATCTTTAAGCAAGAAGGTCCCCTGATCATGTATGAATCTGAGGGGTACAATGAGGGGGAGAGGCGCAATCGCCTATCCCTTTCATTGCACTTACTACTTGCGCTGAATTGCGCTGAATTGAATTTCGCTCATCTCTAGCTATGACATCAACTTCAGATTGGTGGGGGTACAAATCTCACCACCCATGTTGATCAGCTATTCTTGCTTCTAAACATATGGCATGCAGGTGTATGGGCCAATGAAAAAACTGAAGTGAACAACATGGCCTCTTCTAATAGCTGATCAGCATGGGTGCGCAGAGTTCTTCTGGTCTGATATTAATGACTTTTTCCAAAGGCATGTCATCAATATTGTAATCTGAGAAAGCCCCTTTAGGCCAGGGCTACACGGCAACATTTATCGTGCGACTTCTTGTTGCAGAAAAGTCGAGTAATTTTTTGGCAATAATAGTCAATGATGTTGGTGTCGCAGTCACAGCATGTCACATGTCACCATGCAACGCCATTGACTATCATTACAACAAATGCCACGGACTTTTCTGCGATATGAAGCTGTGCAACACATGTTGCTGTATACTTTTTTGCCCGCAATGTCGCCATGTAACCCCGTCATAATATTATAATAATTCCTATAATATTAATTACATATTTATCCATTTTTGAGTCCTTCTCTTGGTATTATAGATCTACTACAGAATAAAAGGTCGCTTTACCAAAGTTTTGCCAGTAGTTTTTATAGTAGCACGTGTTTGATTTTAGACTCCAAACTTGGCAATCAGAATATCTCCCTAGATCATTGACTTAGATATCTAGTACTCATAACCTGTAACATTGTCACACTCTAGAAATACATCTAGGCACTTTTAATGAATTCACCATCACCACCTCCTCAGGCAGAGAGTTCCATAGTCTTATTGCTCTTACTGTAAAGAATCCCCTTCTACTGAATGTTGATGGAGAAACCTGTAAATAGATGATGAGAGACACCTCGGTATTGACCTCAGATATATTGTTACACAGTTATTAGATTTCCCCTCAACTGTCTATTTTTCTAACTACCTGTAGTCCACCCATTCCAGTTATTAGTTTAGTTGCCTGCCTTTGAACTCACTTGAGCTCTGTTATGTCTTTCGTGTTAACTCGTGTCCAAAACTGTACACAGTACTCGATGTGCGGACTGACTAATGATTTGTAAAGTGGTCGAACTAAGTTTGCGTCATGTGCCCCTTTTGACACACTCGAAACTAAATTTGAATATAAAAATATTAAACATACACTCACCTAAAGAATTATTAGGAACACCTGTTCTATTTCTCATTAATGCAATTATCTAGTCAACCAGTCACATGGCAGCTGCTTCAATGCATTTAGGGGTGTGGTTCTGGTCAGTACAATTTCCTGAACTCCAAACTGAATGTCAGAATGGGAAAGAAAGGTGTTTTAAGCAATTTTGAGCGTGGCATGGTTATTGGTGCCAGACGGGCCAGTCTGAGTATTTCACAATCTGCTCAGTTACTGGTATTTTCACTCACAACCATTTCTAGAGTTTACAAAGAATGGTGTGAAAAGGGAAAAACATCCAGTATGCGGCAGTCCTGTGGGCGAAAATGCCTTGTTGATGCTAGAGGTCAGAGGAGAATGGGCCGACTGATTCAAGCTGATAGGAGAGCAACGTTGACTGAAATAACCACTTGTTACAACCAAGGTATGCAGCAAAGCATTTGTGAAGCCACAACACGCACAACCTTGAGGCGGATGGGATACAACAGCAGAAGACCCCACCGGGTACCACTCATCTCCACTACAAATAGGAAAAAGAGGCTACAATTTGCACAAGCTCACCAAAATTGGACTGTTGAAGACTGGAAAAATGTTGCCTGGTTTGATGAGTCTCGATTTCTGTTGAGACATTCAAATGGTAGAGTCCGAATTTGGCGTAAACAGAATGAGAACATGTATCCATCATGCCTTGTTACCACTGTGCAGGCTGGTGGTGGTGGTGTAATGGTGTGAGGATGTTTTCTGGGCACACTTTAGGCCCCTTAGTGCCAATTGGCCATCGTTTAAATGCCATGGGCTACCTGAGCATTGTTTCTGACCATGTCCATCCCTTCATGACCACCATGTACCCATCCTCTGATGGCTACTTCCAGCAGGATAATGCACCATGTCACAAAGCTCGAATCATTTTAAATTGGTTTCTTGAACATGACAATGAGTTCACTGTACTAAAATGGCCCCCACAGTCACCAGATCTCAACCCAATAGAGCATCTTTGGGATGTGGTGGAATGGGAGCTTCGTGCCCTGGATGTGCATCCCTCAAATCTCCATCAACTGCAAGATGCTATCCTATCAATATGGGCCAACATTTCTAAAGAATGCTATCAGCACCTTGTTGACTCAATGCCACGTAGAATTAAGGCAGTTCTGAAGGCAAAAGGGGGTCCAACACCGTATTAGTATGGTGTTCCTAATAATTCTTTAGGTGAGTGTATATTGAACTCCTCTAATGTAATGCAATGTATTAGAGCCTAAAAATATAGAGAAAAATGTTATAATATAAAAAAGGCAATATTAAAACATTTATGTATTTTATATTTTAGAACAAATGTAGATATTTTAGAACATGTATATTTTCTTTTTAGGTTATATATACAAAAAATAGAAGTCTGTTAAAAAGTTTTATTGACCTTTCTGCTTTTAGTAGCGTTTAAAAGCTTTGAATACAATGATTCCATAAAAGTGTCCACTTTTCCTTGCTTCTCATATAAATATGTTAATATGCATGTGCTCTGGCACTTAATCAGAGAATGAAATAGCCCTTACGCCTATTGGCATGACTCCACCTTTCCAGCCTCAGCAGAGGGTGATTGCCGTTTGCCTAAAGTAACAGTAGTTCTCCAAAAACAGACAAAATTTGCCTAATTGTTCTACTTTTGGCCTCCATTCATTTGACAACTAGCTTTCCTATATACCAAAGCCCTTCTGTTATACTAAGAAAATATCATTAAAACAGACAGTGCTCCAGTTTAGGAGAGAGGATTATACCTTGTCCATATTGTCCATTTTGGATGTGGCTTTAGTGTTTTTCTGTTAGAGAAACAGTAAAGTAATTGGTGGAAATAAAATCCTAAAAATGGCCTGCAATAATATATACCGTAAAAAATGTGATGCACATGTGTTTCCTTTAAAAAAAAATGCTATAGGTAAGAGTGCTGTTTTTAAAAACTTTTTCATGGTCTATTAAAGTCTCCCTGAAGGCTTGATCTCTAGCCAGTTCACACTTATCCTGAATACTCATCTAAGCCGTTTTCCAACCAAATAAAAGTTGGTTAACTTTTATTTGATCGGATTACTTACTGCTTATCTGAGCGTTCGTGAAAATTCAGGAGGGGCTGGAGATCGAGCTATCAGAATGCTCCACTGACGGATTTCACATGGAATGGGACTGAGCAGCTTGCAATATATGAGAGTACCTGCAGAAGGAAGCAAATGCTTCAACATTTTTAATACAAATTAAAGCACTGTCTTTTAATACAATATAAATATAATACAATATAATAAATGATTCAATGCTGCCCATATAATTTAACTGCATTGTGACAGTAAAAAGGATACAAAAATAATCTTAGTTTGAAGCATATAGAATTTGCTGGCACCGCTACAACAAGTCATAATGATCAAGGGCAAACCATGCTTATAATTATGACAATCCCTCTTGTAAAAATCCATCAGTATAAACATCTCTCCAAACATTTTAAATCAAAGATAATGTGTTAAAATCATTTTCATAAGATTAGACTCAATTGACAACTAAAAAAAAAATTGTATTTCTGCTTTGCCTTTTGCCTGTACTAGCAATTACAAAGATCAGATAATCTCTGTAATTATAGAGATTACCTGATCTAATGCATCGTTGGGGTTGATTTATTGTGTGTGTTCCAGATCTGATGTGCCTGGAAGCCTTCAGCTAGACGCAAATATATGATATGACCCAAGAGAATCTCACAGCCAAAATGTAAATAAAAAAAATAAAAAAAAGCTATGATACAATCCACCGAGATACAATCCACAAAGTCTGAATGGCGATGCAAAACAGAATGTTGAATACTCCAAAATCAGAAAATTAAATCTAATCTCTATTTGTGTAAAATCTATTTTTCATGTCAACTTACAGGTTTAAAGAAATTATCAGCTTGGAGGAGAGTGATATAAACCTCCAAAGGCAAGAGTCTCTTGCAAGTTGTAGAGGTATGGGAAAGGGATGGCCATTTAGGCAACACATAGTCCTTTCACATGGTCAGATGTATCAGGCAATTACTGTAAACAAACCAAACGTTCCCAATAATTGCCTGATTGTCAGCATAGATTAAAGCTGCATTTACATATGCAATTACCTCTGCTGTATAGGGACTAGTGAATCATTGTTTCTGACCTGCAGATCCTCGTGTAGGAAAGATGATTTTTAGTGCTGGCACGATCACCCGACCAATGAGTGTCTGCTCATTCATCGGGTGATTGCCGTCACCTTTCAAATGGGCCAATTATCGGGAACGAGCATTTATACAAACGGTTGTCTACCGATAATCAGCCTGATCATCAGTCCGTGTAAAAGGACCCTAGGAAGGCAGAATTTGAAGACCGGCAAATGGAATTACATTTCAGTTATTCATTTGTTTACTTAATTTTTATTTAGTTTCTTTTATTTATTTACCACAAATGTAAAATATATATTTTTATTTATTTATGTGTTTATATAAATATTTATTTCTTTACTTATTCTGTTGGTTTTTATTCTTCTATATTCTTAGAATATTTTATTTGTTTTTTGTTTTTTTA
This sequence comes from Bufotes viridis, assembly GCA_033119425.1. Classification (NCBI taxonomy): domain Eukaryota; kingdom Metazoa; phylum Chordata; class Amphibia; order Anura; family Bufonidae; genus Bufotes; species Bufotes viridis. Next base: position 15,134 of record JAKVIS010000117.1, on the reverse strand, counting down.
TCACATACAGTATTCATTTATTTTAATAATTGTCACAGTGTCAATCACATAATTAAATCACAGTAGCTACTTCCATTCTTTCATGGCACTCTACATGCTATCAATGTAACCAAAAGATCAGCCAACGTCACATGTTACTTCTATGGAGGGAATAAACCCTCCTGGCCCCATTAATCTCAACAGGAACAAAAAACAATAAAAGTATCCAAATTATACTTACTCCAACATCATTGGGTCTGGTGGTCATTGGTGGATCCCAGAACAATTCACAGGATCTATAGACAAATATCTCACGTCTTTTGTTATATTATAGCTTTTGTGTTTCTACAGGTATCACAGGATCGATCATATTTTTCTCACTCTTTCCTACTTTTTGCTCTACCCATACCCAGTTTTCTTTGTAATATTTATGTTGCAATTTATTCTATTCTGTTTCAAAGGCCAATAAAACTGTCATAAATATAGCAAGATTTCATTTAAATGTGTGGCAAGAGATTAGCTCTATTACTGTTACGCAACTGGTTGCTTCAGGAGCCCCCCCTCCAATGTTTTGTCTGCTACAAGACATCTTTTACAATAAGTGCATCTACATTAACCAATAGCCATGCTTTATTGTGCCATTTGAAAGATTTTGTACAAGACTGTTTATCTCTGGGCCAGCAAAACATTGGGCACACTGAAAAAAACTGTGGCCAAGCATGCGTTTTTAAAGGGATTGTAGGAGATTAGAAGGAAGTGTGCTTTTTTCCAACAAGCAGTACCACTCTTGTCCATGGACGATTGGTGGTACTGTAGCTCAGCCCCATAGACTGTAAAAGGGGTTTTGCATGGAGTTTACCTATCCTTAGGATAAATCATCAATATCAGATTTCTGGGAAAACCCTGCTGATCAGCTGTTTGAAGAGGAGGAGTGAAGAAAATGCATTACAGTATTACCCTTTAAATGTCCTTCAGCTATAGATATACAGAGACAGGTGGGATATTTTTTATTATTTCTCTTTCCGGGTTTTTTCGTATATTTTGGATAATCAACGCAGTAAAAATATACCTAAATTTAAAACTTTAAGTGAATAGGATCAGCACTTGTTAATACACTGCGCTGCTGCTGCAAGCAAGATGATGCGTAGTGCAACCTTGAAGAGGAAGCAGAGCTCGCATGAACATTGCCTCCTCTCTAAACAGCTAATTGGCGGGAGTGACGGGAGTTGGACCCGTGCCGATCTGATGTTGATGACCTCCCCTGAGGATAGATCATCAATATAAACCCCCCTGCCCAACATTTTTAGTAGCTGCAATACCAGACACATCCCATTGATAAGTGTGGAGCTGTTTTGGAGAAAAATAAACCTTTAATTCCTAACACATCCTAAACCTTGTTTTTTAACCCGGAAAAGACACACATGACGGTTTAGATTGTAAAGAAGATGTTTTTTTATTTAGATAGATTATTACTGTCTTAATTATCCAGAAAATACAAAAACACGTAGGAAACTAAATAAAAAATCCCACCAGCCTATGTATATCCATAGTACCAGCTGAAGGAGATTTAGAGGGGATATAGTAATGTGTTTTCTTTAGCGCTTTCTATCAAATGAATTATTAAACATTTCTCTGGAAATATTTTCACTTCTTCATCCCCAAATACAAATGTTATATTTTTAAATCACCATAAATTCTCTTCATTCCCATCCCGGCTCTTTATAATGTAAATTTTTTTTCTTTTGTGAAAAGGTCCTTGTGTCCAAGACAAAATTGCATTTGAGCGGGAAAGAATCCCCGACGTCTGTCAAATCGATGCTTTGCTCCGTTGTCCTATAACAAAAGGCAAAGTTAATGGGCCAAGGCTGAGCTTTTTGTTTTTATAAAGAACAAGTGGTTTATGACAAAGAACAAAAGTTTCCTTTTTATATGAGACGATTCCTGGTGTTCCCTCACCAAGCCCATTAAGTCTAGTTATCTCCTACAAAACACTGGCACACAGGTACCATTTCCTCCGACAAGTTCATTTAAGAGAATTTATGGCCTAATTGTGCAGCTGTTGCCTTGTGAGTCAGTTTTAAGAGATTGCTACACAAGCACTGTCATAATTTAGTCATGTTTTCATCTCACAACTGTACTATAATTACACTTGTTAACAGCGAATAGTAAACATAAAAGCAAATACGACAGAGCTGAATAGCACACGAACCAATAATGAATCAGAGCTATGTCTTTGGCAGTCACTTTTTATCTCAATGTTTGCAGAGGGATACAGCAAGGCCTCGCTGTGGAAATTTAAACCCCTATTGTCAGGTGTAGATAGTGCAGCTGAGTGATACATCATCTTAATGCAACGCTGACTACAGGTGAAGGATATGACTTTACTAGACTTCTATACTTTTTACAAAACTTTTTTTTTTTTTGCAAGGGTCATTCTGTGGAGAATCAAAGCAGACTTAAATTGAAATTAATTTAAAATAAAAAAAATACATAAATTAAAATGTTCAAATAATAAATCAAAGCTGCATTTTAAATCAATTCCAGGCCTTAATTATTATTATTTACATCAGTATACTACTACTATTATTATTATTATTTTTATTTTTCATGTAATTATTTATCTACGTACTTGTCTAAGTTGTGATTTATAATATTTTCCGATTTGATTGTGTTTTTTTTTTTTTACGTACTATCATTCACAACTGAAGATATTATCAACAAGAACATACACTCCTCAACATTGAAATTGCAACACCAAGAAGGACAAGCTGTAAGGTTATGCAAATCGAAGAAGTAGCAGCCTAGAAGGTGTTGCTAAGATCTAAAAATTATCACATTTTCAAGCACCTAGCTCCAATCTGTGGCATGTGGATAGGGCATAAAAGCTAGATTGAAAGTAAAGTTTTTAGCCACCTGAAACCTAAAATAAATCAAGTTATGTGGGATGATTGTGTGATTTCTGCTGTCCGTTGACATGCCGATTATTGCCACTTCAGGTATACTAACAGCTTGCCATTACATTGATTTGGTCGTGAAACTAGTGCTACAGCCATTTCCCCAAAATGTCTCAGGAGCAATGTTAAAAACAGGACAATGCAAGGCTGCATGTTGCTTGTGCTACTGTGAGCAGCCTGCATGGTCTAAGCATGATACCATGGCTTTTAGTATCTCTGCACTTGTCTCCTATCAAGCACATCTGGGACATCATTGGTTGGCAGTTTTAAAGGTTGCTGCCAGCAGATCTTGATGATTTGTGTGCCCAAGTGCATTCAGCGCGACAGAACATTCCTCAGACAACCATTAAAAACCTCATTGATAGCATGTCAAGGCGTATAAGTGCTTGTATTACTAAGCATGGTTCTCATACTTGATACTAAATAAATCAAGATGTTTTGAATATCTTGTTTACATTTTTATTATCATTTGCATATCATTAACATGTTTATCAATCTTATCGAGTTCCATAATGCAATGACTTTTCCTTTTTGGCGTTGCAATTTCAATATTAAGGAGTACATGAGCAGGTGGTTTAATTCTGTTTTGAATTTGCAACCTTTTTTCAAAAAGTCATAAGTTTTTCTTTATAATATATATCTTTAACTTTCAAGGGATTCTACAGTATTTTCAACAACTACTCTAACAGTGTAGTCACACTATGTCCAAAATAACTCCCCATGATAACTTTTAGATAACTGTGTTGTACTGTGCTGATTATTATATGACCATAAAATAGCTTAAATTGTACCTTTGTTTGCACATTCCAATTGGGCTATGTGCTCTTTGAGTGTCAGGAATGTGGTGGAGGAACAGACAAGGGCAGTGAGGCCCTGAACTGAAACCACCCCGCTGTCCCTTCCTACTTGCAGTACCAGCCCTCAACAGCTGAACTACACCTGGATGACGGTCCCTACACTAAATAGGTGCAGAGATGAACAACATGAACAAACAAACAAAAAGCAGAGTTATCAGAAATCGGTCAAAACCAGACGGGCTACGCAGTACCAAAATGTAAGAAAGAGAGTAATCAGAAGACAAGCTGGGGTAAGAAGCACAGAATACCAATACAGGAACAGGGAACAAGGAACAACGCTAGTGAGCCAAATAAGCTTATCATGGGCAATGGTAAATGGACAGAAGGGGATTGCATTCTACTGCTAAGGATGTGGTCGTGTCACCAGGGGGCGTGGCTCAGCAGCACATCACCCCCAGCGTGGTTGTGCTGAAGCAGAGGATTACGCCACTGGAGCCTGGACAGGAAAGTTTATGACAGTGAGACTTCATACAGTGCACAGAGTTTCTTATTACTGAATGGTAGCCATTCCATGTGCAACTGCATGTTGCCTCCATATTGCTCTGTATTGTTCCTGGTTAGGCTTTTCACATCAGCACAGTTCTTTTCGTCCATTAGAGGAGCAAGTTCCAGATTTAGCACATGCAGGACTTTTCTCTCCACTGCATTTTAGGGAACATGTGATAGACGGCCCCAAATGGAGCCTACAATGCAGATTTGAGCAAACCCTTAGACTGTCTATAGGAAAAAAATACTGCAATATGACGGCTAATGGACCAATGTTTTTTGCCAAAAGTGTTGTATGTGACAGGATAAGCTCTGCATACCTCTATGTGAAATCAAAGCCACACAAAGATATGCTATAGGGTTACAGATTCCTATAGGTGCCATAGTATAGATCTGTGCCTGAGGTCTGATTGTATGGTCCTGTGTGTATGTAAGGAAATAAAGAACAGTTCTGCAGTTGCCTTTCTAAAAAGATTTATGTGCAGCCAGAAAATTTTCTCCAATGGAAAATCACGTCACATTCTCTATTTGTTATAAGTTGTTGTGCATGTTATACCTTGGAGACTAGACAAAAAACACATTTACATTTCTATAGCATATTGACACGACCCTTTTATTACAACAAATGTTGATAATATTAAATAATGTTCACTTGCTTGAGATATGAATATCAATATCCATACATGTACCTTTCATTTATTTGTTTACTTTGTTTAACATGTTAAACAAGATCACATACTTGTAATATGATTGATAATACTGTCATGTATAACATCTTCCCCAATGTTTTGAAAATGTGAAAACCCAATAAAAATTACTTAAACCGAAATTTCGAAATATAACTCCTACTGATGTTGTCCATTCTACTGCTAAGGGTGCTGCTGATTACCTTCATTATATGTTATGGGAAGCCATGATTCTAGGGTGGTGGGTATCAGGAAGGGAGTATAATTGTGAAAGTGGCTCTTTAGATGATGCCAAAGGATGCCCTGTATCAGATGAAGGAGTCCATTTTGATTTTGCATTCTCTCTTACTATAGACCCCTATTCAGTTCTATAAAGTCCAAACAAAATATTGATTGAACTAACTGCTCTTGTTGAATTGTCTTGGGCTAATAAAGTATTGCTTTCCTCCAAAACCATGAAGCCCACTCGTATAAAGGTATCCATTTTTTACAAACAGAACAGCAGATTTCAGTGACCTTGATCTGTATCTCCACCACCATATAAGAACTAGTTTGCATCATTTCCTGGGAATGTAATTAACACGCTATATCAATTAATTACATATGTTCATTTACATGCAGGTCTGTACCTATATTTAATTGATTGTCTGGGAATATTCCAGTTCCCAGCTGTCAATGATCATTTATTTTTGAAAAATGTTGAATTACTATGTAAAAAAAAAAAATTCAGTCACTTTAAATGAACCTTCATATCAAGTTCTATTCCTTTGGGAAATCTGGATGACAACCTCTGTGGCCGCCATTCCTCCCACCACAGTGGTTGCCACCTGAAGATAAAAATATAGAAGTGAAGATATAATGAAATAACCAGGTGAAGGTGGAGATACCGATCAGAAGTCCTGGAAAGCTTGGCTGCTCTCTTTGTTGGAGTTGTAATGGCAGCCATATTTAGTTGTCACCCAGCTTTGACTAACAGACTTTATACTGACTTGGAACTGGAGGGTTAATGTGGTTTTCCAGGCTCCTGATATTGATGACCAGGATAGGTAATAAATATCGGATTGGTGAGGGCCTCGCCACCTCGCACTCCTGCCGATCAGCTGTTCCCTGAAGCCGCAAGCACTGAAACTAGCCCTTTGGATGGAGCAGGAAGCAACCAGCTCTATTCAATGTGTAGTGGCCATGCTAGCTTAGTGTAGCTCAGTTCCTATTGACCCGGCAGGTCCACTACACTTGGAACAGACCTGGGATTCCTGTTTCATTCAAAATGCTAGTTCCAGCTTAGGAGGCTGCAAGGAACTGCTGATTCATGGGGTTGTGAGGTGTCAGGGTCCACATTGATTGGATATTTATTCATCAATATTAATATCAGGAGCCTGGAAAACCACTTCAAACCTGTAGACATGATTTCTGATGCCACAGTTGTCTCCTTTTGGAATAAGCCTGGTGGAGTCTGCAGGGAACAGCTGATCGGCAGGAGTGCATGGTGTTGAGGCCCTCACCAATCCAATATGTATTACCTATCCTGAGGATAGGTTCTGTTACATAGCAAAAATCCAGAAGTGTCCTTGGAGGTAGCTACACACCTCCTTAGCCCTGTATATTCTGTTTTTCTCAGTGTACCACTCCAGGCTGCTTCCTGTTTCCTGTAAGTTATGTAATGCTTTTGCCAACCAATCATCTTCTGCAGTGTGTTGGAGTTTACACACCGCCTGTGACATTCATGCAGCTGCACATGGCACAGTCTGCAGCCTCTCCTGTGCCTTAGATCTGCATCTTTGGCTGCCCTGTATCTTGCACACAATTTAGAATAATCTAATGTATATAAATATAGCTTCTGAAAGTTATGATCTGGCTCCTCTTCCCACCCTAGAAAAAGCATTATGGGACATAGAGGCACCGTGGTTACTGTCTGCTGACTGTGATTTCATTCATCAAGGTGGCAGCCGAAAGCTTTGTTTATGTTAAGGCGGATTCCTCTGTAAGGTATCTTCTCATACTCCACTTGCTGATGCTTTCCTTTAACTCTACGATAAACTTCCCATCTTAATAATGAGACAGGATACAACAATCCTTTCCTGAATAATCCTATTTCATTTTAAGTGACCATTTTTCTTTAATTAAAACTTACCTGTTAACGACTGTGTTTCCCCTTGTATCTATTTAATTTAACTATGCATTCATTATTAGCCAATAAAAACAGTGATGAATCGAGCCTAAGTCAGCGATTCAAGCGCTCACCTTGAGACAAGCGTGTTTATTTGATGGGAGGCATTAAAGAATATATTCTTGTTCGGGAGATATTAATGACATACAAAGTCAGGGGAACACTTTACAGTGATGATCTGTAACCGGTGGCCTTCTAATTATTGTGAACTACAGTTCCCAGCATGATCTTCTCACTGCAGGATGTCAGGACATGCAGGGAGTTGTAGTTCACAACAGCTAGAGGGCTACACATGGCAAACTTGAATTGCTTTCTTATCCATGGGAGCAATCTAAAAGTGCATTTATTTTGCTTAGAGATCCACCACACACACAATGCCCATATTTTTCTGGCTTCTTCCTGACAAAACAAACTAGTGATTAGAGATGAGCGAACTTTAAAAAAAAGTCCGGTGTTCGGCGTTCGGGTTGTGGTAAGTCGCACATCCCCTTATGGATTCCACTATAGCGGCATATGGAATCCATAAGGGGCGGCTGCCACCAACCCGAACTGTTGAACAGCCGAAGGACCTGGGGTGACGTCACTGTCATGTGATCAGCACAGGATCAAATCCACTGCTGAGCCACGCCCCCTGCACTAATCACATGACAGTGACGTCACCCCAGGTCCTTCGGCTGTTCAACAGTTCGGGTTGGTGGCAGCCGCCCCTTATGGATTCCATATGCCGCTATAGTGGAATCCATAACGGGATGCGCGACTTACCACAACCCGAACGTCGAACACCGGACTTTTTTTTAAAGTTCGCTCATCTCTACTAGTGATGGATATCTTGGACAGATCAGTGTCTAGATCATTCACTAGAATAAGAGGAACATTTGCAGATCAAGGGCAAAAAAAAAACACAATATAAATTGACAATCTGTAATTGCTACTAAGTACCAGTAATAGAAACAAAGTAACAATATTGTAGCAAAACATCTACCGTAAATGAAGTTACTACAGAAGCCACAAAGAAGGCAGGAGATTCTTCAATGAACAAATCTCTTTGAGGTAAGTGATCATACGTTAGATTAAAGTTGGCCTTAAGCCTGTATTACACTGACCAATTTTTTGGTAAATGATTGCTAACGAGTGCTCAGTCATTAGCAATCATCTGGCAAGGTAATACTGCCACTGATTACCCAATGAACGAGCTCGATCATCAGCCAATCCAAATCTTTTGACATGTTAAAAAATTTATCATTTGCAGGCGGAAGATTGTGGTGTCTAATAACGATCTGCCACCAGCAAACCACTATACAGCATGGGGACGAGCGATGACATAGTGACCGTTCCTCCCATGCTGTGGAGGAGATCGCTGCATGTAATAGCATTGGTCTCCTCTGCTAGAGAACAGGCGGTTGCCGTGAAGGAGCACTTCCCTCCCGACAGTCGTCTGCCATATCAGGCTGTGTAATACTTTAAAGTCCATCCATTGTCCATATGCTGTGTCTGGTATCCAAGATCATGCCCATTCAAGTGATTGTGGCTAATCTGCAATACCAGGCATAGCCCATGGACATGCAAGGTGATTTTCTTTAAAAAAAAATGACCTTTTTTTCTAATCCTGAATGGCTTATTTAAGATGGCCATACACATACTATTAAAATCGGCCGGAATGGCCATTTCAGCTGATCCATTGTTTGAGAAAGTAGTGAGAAAGATTGTTCGCTGTGGCCACCAGCAGAATATCTTTGCCAAAAATGTCATTGACAGAGTTGGAAAATTTTGCTCACTGATAAATGAAATGACATGTGTATGGCATGATTGGCTGAATTTCATTATGTTCAAGGTCAAGGTTGCCCGAGGAGTCTGGCATGTTGCTGGCGGCATCACTTTTGTGAACAATTCCACTGACGACCATTGTGGCTTATCACGGTCTCTTGTGTTTGGCGAGTTTTAGCCTCCTGTTAAGCCCCTATTAGATTGCACAATAATTGGGCACATTTTTGGGAACAAGCATTCATAGGAATGCTTGTTCCCGAAAAATGGCTAGTATAATGACCAGTCGAACAGCAGATAAATAAGCAAATGGCTCATGGACATCTTTCATCAGGATGCCCGATTATTGGCAGCACATCTCCCTGTGTAATCAGGAATATACTGCTGATAATCAGTAGAAAAGAATGAAGGAGGATTGACTGCGGTAGCGATCATTCCTCCCGCATTCAGTTTGCATCAGCCCGTTTAATCAGGCCGGGACAAAACGAGTGCCGATGGATGTGTTATCATCCAGTGGGGCTCAGATTGCCCGGGTGTACAGTGTACAATATAGTAAGCAGGCCAATGCAAATTGAATTTGGGAGGAACGATTGGGACCATAGTCGTTCCTTTCTTATTCTGTTCTATTACACAGCGAGATGTGTTGGCAATAATTGGGCATCTTTCGTTCTGATGAAAGATGCCCATCAACCGATAAACTGGCTAATCGCTGCTCGAATATACAAGCCAATTATCACGAATGAGAGTTCCTATAAATGCTTGTTTGCAAAAATTTGCCAATAATCATGCAGTCTAATAGACCTTTTAGTCAACTGATTGACATACACTACAATCATCCCCTCCCCAGCTTAAAATAACTCATAAAAGTAAACCACTGAATTATATTTAGCGGGACAGCAAGAGATGAGATGACTGTCCCTTTAAATTTTAACCCATGATTTGCAAGATTAGCTGGAGTTCTCAAGCATGAAAGAGAATGTGGCAGTTGAGGCCTTGGAAGATAAAATAAATGTGCTGGATCTTCATCCTCTAGATAGGCTGTCATTCTCGGCAGCGAGTTACATAACTCTATCACAATTTAAGGGGATGTGGGAATTTAATTTAATGACATTAAAACTTAATCTTAAACGATAACATCCAACCAACAAAAACCCAGTCATGCAAAGTATGGAATAATTATTGAGAGCATGAAAAATATCATTCGGAAGACAGACCTCATGCGCTTTGTCTCCCATCGGAATCGTATCTACATTTGCTATCGATGCTCTGAGATGTTCGCTCGGAGAGAAGGTCAAGGATTAGGTGATAATACAGACAAGTCTGTGACATGCATCATAGTCTGACATTGACATTAATTTCCTTTCCCTCTTCCGTCCCATCAACGCGGTTGCTTTCGATATTTCATTTCGGCAATGTCTGTCGCAGCCCTGGATTCAGGAAGCTTATGTGCTCTTAGGGGCCTCATTTTTTATATCATGAAATTCTTGCTGAACTTTAAAATACGATTATGATACCTGCAATAGAATATATGGCGTATTGTTTTTGGGGTAGAACGGGGCTTGTCTTTTGGTGCAAATCTAGGTCTTAACCCAAAAATCATCTAATTAAAGTCCATTTCTAAAGACTGTACTAGAGAAATATGGGCTCATAGATGGAGAATGGAGTGTCTCTCCCTCTGAAGGACTTAGCAGGTCCATGCATTACATGGGCAGCTCATTAAAAGGGTATTCCAGTTATATAAAGTTACCCACTGGGGATAGGAAATTATTTTATATACAAAATACCCCTTTAATTCCAATAAGGTATGTGTAATGCTTCTTTTCTCCTGTGGTGGCAGCGCAGGAAAATGAACCACTTGTTGCTAGCTTTCTCTGCAGGTTATAGCTGATGTTTGAGGCTTCCAGCTGTAAGAGCTTACTTTTGGGAGACTTTTCCAGTAAGAATTGATTATAAAAACTGCACGACTCCTTTAATTGTATCACTAAAAGTGGAAAGGATTGCAGCACTTCAGATATGAAATAAGAACAGTATTCATTTATATGAAAATATACAGCAATGTTTCAACCGGCTTGGGACTTTTTAAACCCAACTGTATCATTGATATTTTCACATTTGGCCTTTAAAATGTGAACTTGGAAAAGTCATGTACAGTGGTTAGCATGAGGGGTCAAGCCAGACCAGGCCAAATATTATTTTACACTCCACTTATAGGTCAAAGAAAAACTCTGTCTAGAACTTATTGTCTAGCTATAACTAGTAAGGACCTGAGGCGGTAATGCCTGAGGCCAAAAATAAAATTACTGTGTCATGCTCTGCTCCATCAGGTCTTGTATCAGTTTTGTCTGGAGCAGTGGTGGATAGGCCAGAGACCCTACAGGAAGATATCCCAGTGGGCTGATGCCCAGAGGGCCGTCCGTGGCCTCCTCATGGCCAGGTACATAATGATCTGATGCTCTCAGCATTAATGAAGGAGCATTAGGTATTTATGCACCTGACCTACATCTGCAGGTGCCCTTATGAATTCAACTGTATCACCATCTTCAGGACAGTGATACAGTTGAATACTATTGCGAGCGTGACAGTATTTTGCGCTGCACTGTGGTATCTGGTTCTGCTGGGGTAGTATTTTGTGCTGCACTGTGGTATTTCGTTCTGCTGAGGCAGTATTTTGTGCTGCACTGTGATATCTGGTTCTGCTGAGGCAGTATATTGTGCTGCACTGTATTGTTTGGTTCTGCTGAGGCAGTATATTGTGCTGCACTGTATTGTTTGGTTCTGCTGAGGCAGTATATTGTGCTGCACTGTATTGTTTGGTTCTGCTGAGGCAGTATATTGTGCTGCACTGTATTGTTTGGTTCTGCTGAGGCAGTATATTGTGCTGCACTGTGATATCTGGTTCTGCTGAGGCAGTATATTGTGCTGCACTGTATTTTTTGGTTCTGCTGAGGCAGTATATTGTGCTGCACTGTGGTATCTGGTTCTGCTGAGGCAGTATATTGTGCTTTACTATGGTATTTGGTTCTGCTGAGGCAGTATATTGTGCTTTACTATGGCATTTGGTTCTGCTGGGGCGGTAGTCTGTCCTGCACTACAGTATTGCTGTCCCCGCCTACTTTTGCTGGCCCTATCTACTTTTGTTGCCCCACCTAGTGACAATTTGGACCCTTCTACAACATGGGCTAATTTTAGTTTTGTTTTTTTCTAGAGCCACTTTAATGGGGTTCTCCGGCCGTACCTACAAAATGGAGTCCGAATCTAACCAGTGGAGAGAAGATTCGGAAAGGCATACTTACCCCTAGCAGCAGCAGCGTTATACACTATCCTTTTCATGGTCATGTGACCACTCCTGCTGCATTTCCAGGGTTTCCGCTCCATCGCCATCTTCTTGTCTTTCTCTGTAAAGCAGGAGACGGCACATCATTGCTGATGTCACTGCCTCCTGCTGTCCTTCCTTGGTCTGAATGCTGGGTGCTGTGGATGTCATTATTATGGGGCACTGTGGATGGCATTTGGGGGCAAGTTGGATGGCAATGGGGACACTGTGGACACTGGATGGCATTTCAGGGCACGGTGGATGGCATTTAAGGGGGCGCTGTGGATGACACACTGTTATGGGGGCGCTGTGGAGGTCACTGTTATTGGGGCCCTGTAGATGTCACTATCATTGGGGCGCTGTGGATGTCACTGTTATGGGGGCGCTGTGGATGTCAGTGTTATGAGGGCGCTGTGGATGTAATGTTATGGGGGCGCTATGGATATCACTGGTATGGGGCACTGGGGAGGTCACTGTTATGGGGGCACTGTGGATGTCACTCTTATGGGGACACTGTGGATGTCACTGTTATGGAGGCACTGTGGATGTCACTGTTATGAAGGCACTGTGGATGTCACTGTTATGGGGGCACTGTTGATGTCACTGTTATGAAGGCACTGAGGATGTCACTGTTATGAGGACACTGTGGATGTCACTGTTATGGGGGTGCTGTGGATGTCACTGTTATGGGGGCGCTGTGGATGTCACTCTTATGGGGACACTGTGAATGTCGCTGTTATGGAGGCACTGTGGATGTCACTGTTATGGGGGCACTGTGGATATCATTGTTATGAAGGCACTACAGATGTCACTCTTATGGGGACACTGTGGAAATCACTGTTATGGGGGCACTGTGGATGTCACTCTTATGGGGACACTATGGATGTCACTCCTATGGGGACACTATGGATGTCACTGTTATGGGGGCACTGTGGATGTCACTCTTATGGGGACACTGTGGATGTCACTGTTATGGAGGCACTGTGGATGTCACTGTTATAGAGGCACTATGGATGTCACTGTTATGGAGGCATAATCATATAGAGACTGGCTATATCATAAATTACTGTCATATAGTAGTCACTTCAGGTCAGGAGAGTGCAGTTGGTCTGGGAGATGTGGAAAGTTACACACACCCAAGTGCCCAGTGTATAATTTACCTTGTTTAAGTTTACTTTTAGTGGCCATCCACGCATGCCAATATGTACATTCTTACCCATGGCTCTCCATCCTTAAACAAACACATTGAAAAGCAATTCTTTTGGTTTGCAGAGAATGCTGGGAATTGAAGCCCAAGGGCAATTTCAGAGCATAGGTGGCACAGACCTGTAACATGTAGCTCCCAGGCACCAAAGCAAAATCTGTACCAGGAGCCCTTTCTATGTGCCATGCATAGTACTGATTTCTTGTTATCTGCCTAATGAACCTTTGGGCCTCCTGAAGCACCAGCGCCTGGGTTTGACTGCTACCTCTGCTCCCCCTATACTCACATACCTGGAATTGCCTAAGCCCACAATTCTTTTTATATTCGTATGCCTTGTACATGGAGAGCTGAAGCCGTGACTGCCTTAAAAACAAGCTGCTGTAAAAAACGAACTTTTGCAGACAAGTGAAGAGAGAAAATCCTCGGAATTAGGTTGTGATGGGAATAGAGGACACATAAACTAAAATTCAGTAGCAGATGTTTAAGGGCAATAAAGGTGTCTCTTTATAGAGACACTATTGAATCACGCTGATATCTTAATGAGATTTGAACCAGGAAGGCGGTTTTTTTTCTTCCTCTTTTGGCGCTCTCTGGTATCCATCAAATTAGTTCACCCGGCCATTGTGGTCACTGCTCATTTAGGATCCACAGGAAAAAGAAGCTTCAAGCAGATAGATGCCAAATGAAATATATACACACATTAATTGTTTTACTGTCAATCATTGAAAAACAACTCAGATGAAGGGAGGAGGTGTTCCAGCTACGCTGTATCCTTATCTGAACTGTAGATAGGGGTGCACATAGCATAGCATATATTTTTTTAACCCCTATACAATGATCTGGTCTTCACTGCTGAGAGTTCCCTGGTTGCACGTGCAGAGTGACCACTGACTGGTGGAGAAGGTAAAAGTGGAATCAGATAAGCCAGGGGTAGATGCCTGACGATCAGAGAGGAACATCAGAACGAGAGGGGATACAGTAACAAAGTGAGGGTCAGAACAGCAGGCAAATGGGAAGTCAGACGGTCCAAGGTCAAATCCAGGCCAGAACAGCAGAGGAGTAATGAGATGAGCCAGGCCAGAGAATCAGAAGACGAACAAACAATCAAGTACACCAGAATCAAGAAGCATTTTTTGGCACTGACTGAACTGCAAATAGAGTAGAGTAGATTTACATAGACAGCCAAGTTCCCAGATTGGCCGCACTAATCGTTCCCCAGTCTGGTCTGCAGATTGAGCCTTCAGACTGGCTGATCAACCTGATCTCTGGATTAGCTGGACAGCTGAGCACTGTGATTGGGTGGGTGAGGCCTGGACTTCTGAGCATTTGTCACGGACATCATGGAAGCATGAACAGGTACGTTTTTATACCAAATCCCTATCATGGAACAGAAGGACTATGTGCTGGTTCAACCCTGTCCCTTAAAGGTCAACTATCAGCAGATTTGTTTCTATTAAACTGGCTGACCTGTTACAAGTGGGCTTGGCAGCTGAAGCATCTGTGTTGGCCCCATGTTCATATGTCCTCGCATTGCTGAGAAAAAAGAAGTTTTAATATAATCAAATGAGTCTCTAGGAGCAACAAGAACGTTGCCGTTACACCTAGATAAGATATGTAACAGAAAGTGTGCACCACAAACAATACTTCAAAAAGGGTGCTGCCTATGTGCAAAGACACATGCAAAACAACCAAGACAAAAAAGAATAAAATGGCGCACTCCAAAAATT